>PISX010027677.1:0-22667 GCA_004024625.1 Mellivora capensis | reverse complement strand
AAAAAGTTCAGGTTAGAAGGTTATTATGGAATTTGATGTACTGGACGTCTCACTGTGATGGTAAATAGGCTAAAAAAATCTATTTAACAAAATAAAAAAGATTAAAAAAAATTTTTTTAAATGAACCAGAATAATGGGAAGGAATTAAGATTTAAACGTATCTATGAAGTAGTAGTGATTGTTGTCTTCTGGGGGGGGGGGTTGGCTTTCTGGGGGAGGGGCCTGCCGCGTGGGTTTTCAGGCGGTGTTTCCTGAGTTAAGTCCTCCCACCCCCCTCCAGGGGGTGGGCTCTGAGGAAACCGGGCCTTTAGGCTTTTGTTCACTGGAGGTTTTTATGTCTGTTCCTTTGTTTTCTCTCCCCACTTGGCAGCTCCGGATGGTTCTTGGAGGTTTAGAGGAAAGCAAACTGCACCCAGACCTCCCTCCCAGAGAGAAGCCCCAGTCCGTTCCCCTGTGGGTGCTGCAGAGCAGGTTCCCAGCCGCGATCTCTGGGGACACCTGTGTGTCCTGCTTGTACTCAAAACCACAAGCGGCAGCTGTCTGGGCAGCTCCAGACCCCCAGAGAGGTTCCAAGCGGGGAAGGCACACAGAGATTTTCTCGCTGTCCCGAGCTGGGAGCAATCAGACTTTCTGGGTCCTAGAGAGCCCCCAATGGTGCCCGAGCGCCTCTCTCAGGGGAGTGGGTGGAGCGCGTCTCAGGCTCTGCTAGCGCGGCGTGGCACATGCGTGGGGACTGCAAAAGTCTGTTTCTGCTCCGGGAGGGTCCCAGCCCCTGCCACACGCCAAACGCCCTTAGGAGGTCTCCTTGCAGCTCAGCGACCAGGACCTGGTTTCTCTGCTGCACTCTCTCTGGCTCAGTGCCAGCCGTGTCTGCCCTCCATGGGGGACTTAAGCCCCTGTCCCTAACAGTTCCAATTCCCACAATTTCACCCTATGATCTTTTGAGTGCTTTCTATCGGTCTTCAAGTTAATGCTGGTCTCCAGTCTTAGGGGACTCTCGTATTGGGGTATTACTTCCCAATGCATCTCCTCTGGTGGCTCCCTCCCCCTTTTGTTTATCTTCCGATACCAGTCCGGTGTTCCCGCTCGGCTTTACCTGCCCACTGGTGTTTTCTGCCCCCGTAGAGATCCTGACATCCCACTGGCGTCTTCTGCCCCCGTAGAGATCCTGACGAGTAGAATTTTGATCTCAGGCTGATTTCATGAGTGATCGGAGTTCCTTGGTAGGTAATCAGCTCGCTTTAGGGGACAGGTTGAACCAGAGCATCCTCCTAGTTCCCCGCCATCTTGTCTCCCCCCCACTCTTTAGTATAGTTCTAAATTCCACTAAGAAGTTTTCTATAATTCTCCCTATTCTACAGCAATTGAGTAAACTCCCCATTACCTGTACTGCATCTTGTAGATTTGTGCATAGATCTATTGTCACCAATACCATAATAAATATTTGATTACTTTTCTGCCTTCAGAATTTTTGTTTGTTTTTAAAGATTGCCTTTATTTATTTATTTATTTATTTATTTAAGTCAAGTTAATTAACATATAGTGTAGTATTGGTTTCAGGAGTAGAATTTAGTGGCTCATCACTTATATACAACACCCAGTGCTCATTCCAACAAGTGCCCTCCTTAATGCCCATCATCCATTTAGACCATCACCCCACTCACCTCCCCTCAAGCAACCCTCACTTTGTTCTCTACATTTAAAACTCTCTTATGGTTTGCTTTCCTCTCTGTTTTTATCTCATTTTATTTTTCTTTCCCTTCCCCTATGTTCATCTGTTTTGTTTCTTAAATTCCACATATGCATGAAATCATATTATGTTTGTGTTTCTCTGACTAATTTATTTCACTTAGCATAATACAGCCTAGTTACATCCACGTTGTTGCAAATGTCTGCCTTCAATATTAAACTAATCCTGGGGGCAACTGGGTGGCTCAGTGGGTTAAAGCCTATGCCTTTGGCTCAGGTCATGATCTCAGGTTCCTGGGATCGAGCCCCGCATAGGGCTCTCTGCTCAGCGGCGAGCCTGCTTCCTCCTCTCTCTCTGCCCGCCTCTCTGCCTGCCTGTGATCTCTGTCTGTCAAATAAATAGATAAAATCTTTTAAAAAAATATTAAACTAATCCTGAAGGCACAGGCAGCATGCCATGTTCACCTCACTTCCTCAGTGCCTAGCACAGTGTCAGGAATTTAATAAGGGCTCCACTGATATTTGTTAGATTTAATTGAATTGAAGGTGGCCACAGCAGGAGTGGAGAGGGAAAAGAAAAAGTTGTAAAGTCTACTTTCTTTTTGTACTCAGGAAATTAAGAACAGAGTTCTTAGAATCATTAAGCTTCATTTTCCCACCTGTAGCCAGAAATTTGTTAGCTCCAGTTAAATTTGTGCAGACATACAAGCATTAACCATATACCCAACCTCTTTTATTGCTTAGTCTGAAAGCTGAGGCTCTATCTCCATAGTTCACAGCCTGAACAAGCCAGTCTGGGTTTATACCAGTCACCAGCTGCTCTTTGTCCTTGTCAGACAGAAAAATAGATACATGACCTATAGCTGTCACAAATTACAGTGCTTGTCCTACCCAGAATAGTACAAGCTGTTCTTTCTTTTCTCAACAGTCAATCAACCTAGATGTGGAAAACCCATTTGGGTATCTTTGCTGTGTGTCCCCTGGCCCTGGAAGGCTTCAAGGCCCAACTTTCTTTTTCTAAGTTAATAAAGGTTGGGGACAGTAACTGCCCCTGATGGGAGATGGTTACATACACGAGCAGATTTTATCATTAGTCTCTCCCTCTAACTGTTCCATACTCTATTTTCCATGGCTCAGTTTCTTCTGTTTCTCCTGATTAGAGCCAACTTTTACATACTCAACACATCAGGTATTAAGTATCTTATGAGTGTAAGACTAGGTCTATAACCACTGGATAGAAAAGGACAAACCTTAACATCACTTATTTTTGATCTTCAACATGATCACTATTGACCCAATTTGTGGGACAGCTCAAGACCATGGCCGGAGGGAAGTTGAGAAAGGTAATGATCACCTTGTTACTGTTGGAGGTATTTAGAAAGAGATTTCAGTCATTCATTCATTTCTTCATTTGTTCAACTAGTAATTATTAAGTTTTTATTGTGAACAGAAGTCTGTATTGTCCACTGTTTTATTCCCATGTCTGGTAAGGTGGCCAGATGAGAACATAGAATTGGTGGTGGTGGTGGTTAGGGAATAAGATCAGAGATATAATATCATGTATCAAAGTTCAAGTTAGATAGAACTGGCAAAGCTGATTATTCACAGACTGATCTTTTCTGTCTCAAAAATGAAATTAAAGGTATACCAAGAAAGACAACATGAGCTATTGTTTTCTCTCCTGAGTTTCATCTATTCATTTTTATATATTGGGTAGTGAGGTTTTTTTTTTAATAATTTAAAACCTTCAAAGACAGTTTCAAAGATAACATATCAAGTTATCTACATCCATAAAGCTCAGATTCCTATTTGCTTAAAGGAACATTGTCTTCATGATTTCCTGAATTTCACGGGAAGCAGATGCAGAGGATTTATGTCCTCAAAAGTTTGAAAACTTCTCTGCTGGACCTCTTCTTTTTTTAAATTTAATTTATTTTATTTTTTATTTAATTATTTATTTTTATTATATTTTATTTTTTATAATCAGTCAAAAAAGTGAAATGGTTATTTTTTAACTTTTTTTAAAATTTCTTTTCAGCGTAACAGAATTCATAGTTTTTGCACCACACCCAGTTCTCCATGCACCTCTTTATGCAAGCTGGGGCAACATCCTGAGTGCATTACCACACAAACAGAGAGGGGCAATGCCACCATCTAGTGGCTGACATTTTTGTCAAGATTTTGTTGGTTTTGGTTTGGTTTTTCGCTTCTATCATTGCCTGATAAGTTGAAAGATAATTTGTTCTTACCTAACTTCACTGTTGATAGAGGAGCAACTTCACCTGAGTTTGATGATTACTTTAATACTTTTCCTTTTGGAGATAGTTTCTGTTCTTTGCCCAATATGTGCTTGCATGCATTAAGTACTAGTCTTGGAATTAAAAAAAAAAAAACTGGGATGAGAATTCTAGTCTCACAAGAATAATGATCACTATTTCTTTTTTTAAATTATGTTAAATTAGACAACATATATTGCATTTTTTGATGTAGTGTTCAAAGGTTCATTAGTTGCTTGTAACAGCCCATGCTCACCATCACACATGCCCTCCTTAATACCCATCACCCAGTTACTCCAACTCCCAGCCCTTCATTTCTGTAACCCTCAGTTTGATTCCTGGAGTTCAGAGTCTCTCATGGTTTGTTTCCTTCTATGATTGCTTCCCATTCAGTTTTCCCTCCCTTCCCCTATGGTCCTCAATGCTATACCTTGTGTTTCACATATGAGTGAATCCATATGATAATTCTTTCTCTGACATATTTCACTTAACATAATCCCTTCAAGTTCCACCCATGTCAGTGCAAATGGTAGGCATTCATCCTTTTTGAAGGCTGAGGAATACTCCATTGAATATATGAACCACACCTTCTTTGTCCATTCTGCTATTGAAGAACAACTCAGCTCTTTCCACAGTTTGGCTATAGTGGACACTGCTGCTATGAACCCTGGGGTGCATATGCCCCTTCTTTTCACTATATCTGTATCTTGGGGGTAATACCTAGTAGTGTAATTGCTGAGTCATAGAGGTAGCTCTATTTTTGACACCTTGAGGAAACTCCATACTGTTTTCCAGAGTGGCTGTACCAGCTGGCATTCCCACTAACAGTGTAAGAAGGTTACCCTTTCTCCACATCCTTGCCAACATTTTTGATTCCTGTTTTTGTTCATTTTTGCCATTCTAACTGATGTAAGGTGATATCTCATTGCGGTTTTGATTTTTATTTCCCTGATGGCTAATGATATTGAACATTTTTTCACGTGTCTGTTAGCCATCTGTATGTCTCCTTTGAAGAAGTGTCTGTTCATATCTTCTCCCCATTTCTTGGCTGGATTATTTATTTTGGGGGTGTTGAGTTTGAGAAGTTCTTTGTAGATCGTGGATACCAACGCTTTATCTGTAATGTCATTTGAAAATATCTTCTCCCATCCAGTGGGTTGCCTCTTTGTTTTGTTGACTGTTACCTTTGCCGTGAAGAAGTGATTTATCTTGATAAAGTGCCAGTAGTTCATTTTTTTTATTTTGTTTATTTTGCCTTTATAGACATGTCTTGAAAAACGTTACTGTGGCCAAAGTCAAAAAGGTTTCTGCTTATGCTCTCCTCTAGGATTTTGATGTATTCCTGTCTCACTTTGAGGTCTTTAATCCATTTGGAGTTTATCTTTGTGTATGGTGTAAGAGAATGGTCCAGTTTCATTCTTCTGCATGTAGCTGTCCAATTTTCCCAGCACGATTGAAGAGACTGTATTTTTTCCACCGGATATTCTTTCTTGTTTGTCAAATCTTAGTTGACCATTGAGTTGTGAATTCATTCCTGAGGTCTCTATTCTCTTCCACTGATTTATGTGTCTGTTTTTGTGCCAATAACATGCTGTCTTGATAATCACAGCTTTGTAATATAGCTTGAAGTCAGGCATCATGATGCCCCCAGGTTTGGTTTTCTTTTTCTACCTTTCTCTGGCAATCTGGAGTCTTTTCTGGTTCCATACAAATTTTAGGACTGTTTGCTCCAGGTCTGTGAAAAATGCCAATGGTATTTTGCATTGGAAATGTAGATTTCTCTGGGTAGCACAGACATTTTCACAATGTTTCTTCTTCCAATCCATGAGCATGGAATGTTTTCCCTCTCTTTGTGTCTTCCTCAATTTCTTTCATAAGTGTTCTGTAGCTTCAAGAGCATAGGTCCTTTACCTCTTTGCTTAAGTTTATTCCTAGGTATCTTACAGTTTTCATGATATTGTAAATGAAATTGGTTACTTAATTTCTCTTTCTTCACTTACACTGTTAGTGTATAGAAATGCGAGATTTCTATGTACCAGCTTTGTATCCTGACACTTGGCTGAATTGTTGTATGAGTTTTAATAATTTGGGGTGAAGTCTTTCATGTTTTCCACATAAACTATTATATAATCTGCAAAGAGAGAATTTGATTCTTTACCAATTTGAATGCTATTTATTTATTTGTTTGTTTATTCATTCATTCATTTTATTTTTTTAATTTATTTATTTGTCAGAGAGCAAGCGAGCACAGGCAGACAGAGTGGCAGGCAGAGGCAGGGGGAGAAGCAGCAGGCTCCCTGCTGAGCAAGGAGCCCGATGTGGGACTCGATCCCAGGACGCTGGGATCATGACCTGAGCCGAAGGCAGCCGCTTAACCAACTGAGCCACCCAGGGGTCCCTCATTTTATTTTCTTATTGCTGAAGTTAAGACCTCTAGTACTATGTTGAATAATAGTGGTGAGAATGGGCATGCCTATCCTGTTTCTCAACTTAAGGGAAAATCTCTCAGTTTTTCTCCATTGAGAATGATATTAGCTGTGGGCTTTTCATAGATGGTTTTATGATATTGAGCCATGTCCCCCTATCACTATACTTTGAAGAGCTTTAATCAAGAAAGGATTCTGAAGGGATGCCTGGGTGGCTCAGTTGGTTAACCATCTGCCTTCAGGTCATCTCATGATCCCAAGGCCCTGTAATCGAGTTCCACATCTGCCTCCTTGCTCAGTGGGTAGCCTGCCTGTCCCTCTGCCTGATGGTTCCCTTATTTGTGCTCTCTTTATCTCTCTCTCTCTGACAAATAAATGCATAAAATCTTAAAAAGAGAGAGAGAACAGATAGTGTATTTTGTCAAATGCTTTTTCTGTATCAATTGAGAGGATCCTATGGTTCTTATCTCTTCTTTTGTTAATGTATCCGGGGCAGGGGGGACTACCTGGCTGTGGCAAATAATCTTTTTAATGCACTTTTGGATACTATTGGCTAGGATCTTGTTGAGTATTTTGGCATCGATGTTTATTAGGGATATTGGTCTGTAATTCTTTTTGATGGGGTCTTTGTCTGGTTTTGGAATAAGGGTAATGCTGGCCTCATACAACAAGTTTGGTAGTTCTCCTTCCATGTGTATTTTTTTGGAAAAAGCTTCAGTAGAATAGGTATGATATCTTCTTTAAGTGTTTGATAGAATTCCCCAGGAAGCCATGTGGCCTTGAACTTTTGTTGTTTTTTGGGGGGGCGGGGGGGTGATTACTGCTTCAATTTCCTTGCTGGTTATTGACCTGTTGAGATTGTCTATTTCATTCTGTTAAAGTTTAGTAGTTTAAAGTTTCCAGGAATGCACCCATTTCTTCCAGATTGCCTAATTTGTTAGCATATAGCTGCTGATAATGTTATAAAAATTGTCTCTATTTCCTTAGTATTAGTCATGATCTCTCCCCTTTTTATTCATGATTTTATTGATTTGGGTCATTTCCCTTTTCTTTTGGATACCAGTGATTTATTGATCTTATTAATCTTTTCAAAGAACAAGCTTCTAGTTTCTCTGATCTGTTCTACTATTCTTCTAGTTTCTATTTCTTTTATCTCTGTTCTAATCTTTTTATTTCTCTTCTCCTGCTTCGTTTATACTTTATTTTCTGTTCTTTCTCCAGCTCCTTTAGGCGTAAGTCAGTTTGCACTTTTTGGAATTTTCTAATTTTTTTGAGAAAGGCTTGGATAGCTATGTACTTCCCTCCTAGGGCCACCTTTGCAGTATCCCACAGGTTTTGAACTGATGTGTTTCATGCTCGTTGGCTTAATGAATTGTTCAAGTTCTTTAATTTCCTGGCTGACCCATTCATTCTTTAGCAGAATGCTTTTTAATTTCCAAGTGTTTGAGTTCCTTCCAAATTTCTTCTTATAGTTGAGTTCCATTTTCAAAGCATTGTGGTCTGAAAATTTGCAGGGGATAATCTCAATCTTTTGGTATTAGTTGAGACCTGATTTGTGATCTATTATGGAGAAAGTTCCATGTGCACTCAAGAAGAATGAGTATTATGTTGTTTTAGGAAAGAGTGTTCGATATATATCTACGAACTCCATCTGGTCCAAAGTGCCATTCAAAGCTCTTGTTTTTGTTGTTGTTGTTGATGATGATCTTCTGCTTATATGATCTGTCCATTGCTGTGAGTCTCAAAGTATTGAGGTCTTCTACCATTGCCATATTCTTATAAACATGTTTCTTTATTTTGGTTATTGATTGGTTTATATAATTGAGTCCTTCCATGTTGAGGGCAGATATATCTTTTGTTGGATAGACCACTGAAGTATGATATAGTGTCCCTCTATATTTCTTACTACAGTCTTTGGTTTAAAATCTAATTTGTCTGATATAAGGATTGCTACCCCAGCTTTCTTTTGATGTACATTAGTGTGGTAAATATTTTTCCATCCCCTCACTTTCAATCTGGCGGTGTCTTTAGGTTCTAAATGAGCCTCTTGAAGACAACTAATGATAGGTCCTCCTTTTTTATCCAATCTGATATCCTGTATTTTTTTGGTTGGAGCATTCAGCCTATTTACCTTCAGAATAACTATCGAAAGATATGATTTAGTGTCATTGTATTGCCTGCAAAGTCACTGTTTCTACAGATAGTCTCTGTTTCCTTCTGGTCTATGTGACTTTTGGGGCTTCTGTTCACTTACAGAGACCCCCTTAATACTTCTTTCAGGGCTGGCCTGGTGGTCACATATTCTTTCCATTTCTGCCTGTCCTGGAAGCTTTTTATCTCTCCATCTGTTCTGAATGACAGCCTTCCTGGGTAAAATATTCTTGGCTGCACGTTCTTTTCATTTAGTACCCTGAATATGTCTTTCCAGTTCTTTCTGGCTTCCTGGGTCTCTGTGGATAGGTCTGATGTTTCTGATGTTCCTCCCCCCATATGTAAGGAACCTCATCTCTAACTGCTCTCAGGATAGCGTTTTTTTCTTTAAGATTTTCAAACTTCATTATTTCAAGGTGTTGATCTCTTTTTATTGGTTTTGGGATGGGTTCTCTCTACCTCTTGGACAAAAATGCGTGCTTTCTTCCCCAGATTAAGGAAGTTCTCAGCAATGATTTAATCAAATATACCTTCTAGAGCTCTCTCTCTCTCTCTCTCCCTAACCCCTTGGGGATCCCAATAATTCTGACATGGGAATGTTTCATGGTATCTCTAATTTTCCAAGCTTTTTATCATGAGCTATTAGTTGTTTATCTTTTTTCTCAACTTCATTCCTTTCCATCAGTTTGTCCTCTAGATCACTTATTCTCTTTTCTGCCTTGTTAACTCCAGCTGTTAGAGTATCCAGTTTAGACTTCATCTCATTCATAGCATTTTTACATTCAGCCTGATTAGATCTCATTTCTGCCCTTACAGATTCTATATTGTTACTTGTGCCTTTTTTCTATCTCTGACATCTTACTTATATCCATAATGATTAGCTCTGGGACATAAAACACTGCCTCTGGTTCCTTTTTTTTTTCTTTTCTTTTTTGTTCCTCCTTTTAGTCATTCTGACCAGTGAAAAATGAAGGGTGAATGAACAGAGTCAAAAATATCATCTATGATCCAAGCAAACTAACCTTAGAAAAATCTAGAGTATTTGAAAGCCACCACAGAAAAACAAAGCCAAAATGAAACACAAGAATAGAATAAATTTTTTAAAAATTGGGGAAGAGAGACTATAATCTTGCAGAATGCACAAAGCAGATACAAGTGATAACGCTTGTTCCTGAATGAATTTTGATCTTTGTGTTAAAATACACTACATCCCAAAATTGTAAGAAAAAAATATGTATATGATATAAAATTGAATAAAGTGAAAAAAAGACCAAAATGAAGCTTGTATCTATAAAATGAGAATGTGAAAAAAATATAAGTCAAAAAGCAACAATAAGTATGTATAATAAGCATCTAGTTGAAATGGGAAAAAAGTAAAAAGAAATGAAAAAGAAAAAACATAAGAAAAAAATTAGAGAATTTTTTAATGTTTATTTTTTAAAATTTCTTTTCAGTGTTCCAGAATTCATTGTTTATGCACCTCACCCAATGCTACATACAATACGTACCCTCCATAATACCCACAACCAAGTTCACCCAACCTCCCACTCTCCTCCTCTCCAAAACCCTTTGTTAGTTCCTCAGAGTCCACAGTCTCTCTAGGTTTGACTCCCCCTCCAATTTCCCCCAACTCCCTTCTCCTCTCCATCTCCCCATGTCTTCTGTGTTATTCCTTATGCTCCACAAATAAGCAAAACTATATGATAATTGACACTCTCTCTCTCTCTCTGCTTGACTTATTTCATTCAGCATAATCTCACCAGTCCCATCCATATTGATACAAAATTTGGGTATTCATCCTTTCTTATGGAGACATAATACTCCATAGTGTATAGGGACCACATCTTCCTTATCCATTCATCCACTGAAGGGCATCTTGGTTCTTTCCACAGTTTGGCAACTGTGGCCATTGCTGCTATAAACATTGGGGTACAGATGGCCATTCTTTTCACTACATCGATATATTTAGGGTAAATACCCAGTAGTGCAATTGCAGGGTCATAGGGAAGCTCTATTTTTAATTTCTTAAGGAATCTCCGCACTGTTTTCCAAAGTGGCTGTACCAACTTGCATTCCCACCAACAGTGTAAGAGGGTTCCCCTTTCTCCACATCCTCTCCAACACATATTGTTTACTCTCTTGTTAATTTTGGCCATTCTAACTGTTGTAAGGTGGTATCTCTATGTGGTTTTGATTTGAATCTCCCTGATGGCTAGTGATAATGAACATTTTTTGATGTGTCTCTTAGACATTTGTAGATCTTCTTTGGGGAAGTGTCTGATCATGTATTCTGCCCATTTTTTTTTTACATTATTATCTGTTTTGTGTGTGTTGAGTTTGAGAAGTTCTTTAAAGATCCTGGATATCAGCCTTTTGTCTGTACTGTCATTTGCGAATACCTTCTCCCATTCTATGGGTTGCCCATTTGTTTTGTTGACTATTTCCTTTGCTGTGCAGAAGGTTTGATCTCGACGAAGTCCAAAAAATACATTTCTGCTTTTGTTTCCTTTGTCTTTGGAATCATACCTTGAAAGAAGTTGCTGTGGCTGATATCAAAGAGGTTACTGCCTATGTTCTCCACTAAGATTCTAATGGATTCCTGCCTCACGTTGAAGTCTTTTATCCCTTTCGAGTTTATCTTTGTGTATGGTGTGAGAGAATGGTCAAGTTTCATTCTTCTACAAATACCTGTCCTATTGTCCCAGCACCATTGACTAAAGAGATTTTTTCCCACTGGATATTTTTTCCTGCTTTGTCGAAGATTATTTGACCAAAGAGTTGAGGGTCCATATCTGGGCTCCCTACTCTGTTCCACTGGTCTATGTGTCTTTTTTGATGCCAGTACCATGCTGTCTTGGTGATCAAAGCTTTGTAGTAAAGCTTGAAATCAGGCAACGTGATGCCACCAGTTTTGTTTTTCTTTTTCCAATATTTCCTTAGCAATTCGGGGTGTCTTCTGATTCCATACAAATTTTAGGATTGTTTGTTCCAACTCTTTGAAAAATATAGGTGGAATTTTTATTGGAAGAGCATTGAAAGTATAGATTGTTCTAGGCATTATAGACATTTTAATGATGTTTATTCTTCTGATCCAAGAGCATGGAATGGTATTCCATCTTTTTCTGTCTTGTTCAATTTCTTTCATGAGCGTTCTGTAGTTCCTCGAGTATAGATCCTTTACCTCTTCAGTTAGGTTTATTCCCAGGTATCTTATGGTTCTTGGTGCTATAGTAATTGTAATCGATTATCTAATTTCCCCTTCTATATTTTCATTGTTAGTGTATAAGAAAGCAACTGATTTCTGTACATTGATTTTGTATTCTGCCACATTACTGAATTTCTGTATGAGTTCTAGTAGTTTGGGGGTGGAGTGTTTTGGGTTTTCCATATAAAGTATCATATCATCTGGGAAGAGAGAGATATTGACTTCTTCATTGCCAATTTGAATGCCTTTTATTTCTCTTTGTTGTCTGATTGCTGTTACCAGGACTTCAAATACTATGTTGAACAAGAGTGATGAGAGTGGGCATCCTAGTCGGTTTCTGATCTCAATGGGAAGACTGTGAGCTTTTTCCCATTGAGGATGATATTTGCTTTGGGTTTTTCATAGATAGATTTTATGAAGTTCAGGAATGTTCCCTCTATCCCTATACTTTGAGGCATTTTAATCAGGAACGGATGCTGGATTTTGTCAAAAGCTTTTTCTGCATCAATTGAGAGGACCATGTGGTTCTTCTCTCTTCTCTTATTGATTTGCTGCATCACATTTGTTGATTTGTGAATGTTGAAAAATCCTTGCAACCCAGGGATGAATCCCACCAGGTCATGGTGGATAATCTTTTTAATGTGCTGTTGGATCCTATTTGATAGGATCTTGTTGAGAATCTCAGCATCCATATTCATCAGGGATATTGGTCTGGCATTCTACTTTATGATGGGGTCTTTGCCTGGTTTGAGGATCAGGGTAATGCTGCCTTCATAAAAAGAGTCTGGAAGTTTTCCTTCTGGTTAAATTTTTTGAAACAGCTTCAGGAGAATATGTGTTATTTCTTCTTTGAAGGTTTGGTAGAATTCCCCTGGGAATCTGTCAGTCCTAGTCTCTTGTTTTTGGAGGTTTTTGATCACTGCTTCAATCTCGTTACTAGATATTGGTCTATTCAGGTTGTCAATTTCTTCCTGGTTCAGTTTTGCAAGTTTATAATTTTCCAGGAATGCATCCATTTCATCTAACTTGCTTAACTTATTGAAATATAACTATTGATAATAATTTCGGAAGATTGTTTCAATTTACATAGTGTTAGTTGTGATCTCTCCCTTTTCATTCATAATTTTATTAATTTGGGCCTTCTCTCCTTTCTTTTGCATTAGTTTGGCCAATTCTTTATCGATCTTAATGATTCATTCAAATACGCAAGTTCTAGTTTCATTGATGCATTCTACTGTATCTCTAGTTTCTATCTCATTGAAGTCTGCTCTAATTTTGATTATTTCCCTTCCTTTGTGTGAAGTTGGCTTAATTTGTTGTTGACTCTACAGTTCTTTAAGGTGTAGAGACAGCTGGTGTATTCTGGACTTTTCAATTTTTTTGAGGGAGGCGTGGATGGCTATGTATTTCCCCCTTAGGACCATCCTTGCTGTATCCCATAGGTTTAGGACGGAAGTGTCTTCATTCTCATTGGTTTCCACGAGTTCTTTAAGTTCTTTTTTGATCTTAAGCAAATCTTAAGCAAGGTGCTCTTTAGCTTCCAGGTGTTTGAGTTCCTTCCAAATTTTCCCTTGTGATTGAGCTCCAGTTTCAAAGCACTGTGATCTGAGTATATGCAGGGAATAATCTCAATCTTTTGGTATCGGTCGAGTCCTGATTTGTGACCCAGTATGTGGTCTATTCTGGAGAAGGTTCCATGTACATTCTAGAAGAATGAGTATTCTGTTGTTTTAGGGTGGAACGTTCTGTATATATCTATGAGGTCCATCTGGTCCAATGTGTTGTTCAATGCTCTTGTTTCTTTATTCATTTTCTGCTTGGATGATCTGTCTATTACTGAGAGAGGCGTGTTAAGATCTCCTACTATCAATGTATTCATATCAATATGACTCTTTATCTTGATTAATAGTTTTCTTATGTAATTGGCTGCTCCCATATTTGGGGCATAAATATTTACTATTGTTAGATCTTCTTGGTGGATAGACCCTTTAAGAATGATATAGTGTCCTTCTGTATCTCTGAGTACAGTCTTTAGTTTAAAACCTAATTTATCTGATATGAGAATCGCTACCCCAGCCTTCTTTTGAGGCCCATTGGCATCAAAGATGCTTCTCCATCCCTTCACTTTCAGTCTAGATGTATCCTTAGTTTTGAAATGGGTCTCTTGTAGACAACATACGGATAGGTCCTGTCGTTTTATCCAATCTTCATCCCTGTGTCATTTTATGGGGGCATTTAGGCCATTCACGTTGAAAGATTATTGAGAGATACGTTTGTATTGACATCATGTTATCAGTGAAGTCTTTGTTTCTATAGATTGTCTCCATATGTTTCTGTTCAATGATATTCTTAGGATTTTTCCTCTTTTATAGAACCCCCCTTAATATTTCCTACAGTGTCAGCTAGGTGGTCGCATATTCTTTTAAACCTTACCAGTCTTGGAACCTCTTTATCTCTCCATCCATTTTGGATGTCAGTCTTGCTGGATAAAGCATTCTTGGCTGCATGTTCTTCTCATTTAGTGCCCTGAATACATCTTGCCAGCCCTTTCTGGCTTGCCACATTGCTGTGGACAGGTATGACATTATTCTGATGGGATTTCCTCTGTACATAAGGAATTTCTTTGCCCTAGCTGCTTTAGAGAGCTCCTGTCTACAATTATGATTCATCATTTTCACTCTGAGGTGTCTTGAAGTTTTTCTAGATTTTATGATCTTGGGGACAGACATTTCTGCCTCTAGTACACAAACCCTGGATCCATTCGCCAGGTTGGGAAATTTTTCATGGAGAATTTGTTCAACTGTATCTTCTAGTCTTCTTTCTTTCTCCTCCCCCTCAGGGATTCCATTAATTCTGATGGTGGAACATTTCATGGAGTCATTTATTTCCCTAATTCTGCTTTTGTGGCTTCTAAGCTCTTTGTTCCAGGCTTCCTCCTGATCCTTTTTCTCTGTATGTCCTCCAGTTCACTAATTCTATCTTCTGTCTCAGTTATCCTAGCTTTTAGAGAATTTAGATTAGATTGGAACTCATTGAGAACATTGTGAACATCATCCCTGGTGGCTTTCAGTTCTGCCCTAATCGATTCCATTTTGTCATCCATGACTTTCTTCAACCTATCTATTGCCTGGATAATTGTTAGCCTGAATTCCCTTTCTGACATACTGTCTATGTCCATATCCAATAGCTCTTATGCAGAAGGCCCAGCCTGTGAATTTTTCTTCTGTTGGGCATTCCTCCTCCTAGACATTTTGGTGAGAGATGGCTGAACGTATGTGTAGCTAAATATATCGACCATGGTGCAGGCAAGGTGCACCCTGGAATGCTTCTGAGCAATCAAGAGACCCCATCCAACAGAAAGAAAAAAAGAAAAAAAGAGAGAGAGGGAGAGACAGGGGGAAAAAAAAGAAAGATAAAATAAAAGTGAAGGCCTAGCCCAAATGGACCTCATGATAAGATTTATGAAGTATACAAACAAAAACAGACAAACAAAAATACCAACAAAAGTAAATGACAATAGAAAAATAAATAAATAAAAACAAAAAAATAACCTCGTCAAAAAGAACCCTAAATATAAGATTTATATACTACCAGGACAAAAACAAATACACATAAACACTGGCAGAAGAAAAAATATGGAAAAGTGGTTATAAATTCTCAGTGTTGGCAAGGAAGGTTATTTTGATTCTTCCTGAATGTATCTTGATATCTTTGTTAAACAACTCAACTTTCCTAAGATAAAGGGGTATTAAAAACTGGTTTACCTATAGGGGTAGCATTGATTGGGGAAAGGGGATTACCTTGAACCTTGTCTCTATATGAATATTAAAAATATAATAATAAAATGAAATAAAAATTAAGAAATAGAAAAGCAAAAGAAAAACACAGGTATATGTATCAAAAAGTTCAGGTTAAAAGGTTATTATGGAATTTTATGTACTGGACATCTCACTGTGATGGCAAATAGGTTAAAAAGTTATATATTAAAAAATGAACAAGAATAGTGGGAATGAATTAAAAATAAAAGTATCTATGAAGTAGTGGTGGTTGTCCTCTTGTCTTTTTGTTGTTGTTGTTGTTGGCTTTCTGGGGGAGGGGCCTGCCTCATGGGTTTTCAGAGAGTCTTGCTAGAGTTAAGTCCTCCTGCTCCCATCAAGGGGGTAGGCTCTTAGGAAACCGGTTTTAGGAAACCTGGTTTAGGAAACCAGTCACGGTCTCTGGGGTCACAGGACCTCTCGCTTGTACCCCAAACCATGATAGCCATGGCTGTCTGGGCAGCTCCAGACCACCAGAGAGGTCCCAAGCAGTGATAGCGCACTGCCGGGGCTGGGAGTGCTCATACTCTCCAGGGTCCAAGAGAGTGCCAGCTGGAGCCTGCATGCACCTCCTCAGGGGAGGTGTAGGGTGCAACTCAGACTCTGTTCGCATGGCTTGTGCTTGGAGAGTGCAAAAGACTGTGGTTCTGCCAGCTGGCAAGGCTCCCTCACCCTCATGAGTGCTACCACCCAGACGCTCTCAGGCATGCCGGCCCTGGCAACTCAGGGACCAAGACCTGACTTCTTCACTACACTCCCTCTGGCTCAGCACTAGTGGTGGCTGTCCTGGGTCAGCAGACTTAAGCCCCTGTCCCTAACTGCCCTGATTCCCACAATTCCCCCCCCCCTTTGCTCTTTTTGAGTGCTTTCAACCAGACTCCAAGTTAATAATTGGTCCCCAATTGCAGGGCACTCTCGTATTGGGGTATTACTTTCCAATGGGTCACTTCTGGTGGCTCGCTCCCCCTTTTGTTTATTTTCTGATATCAGTCCGATGTTCCCACTCTGCTTTACCTGCCCACTGGTGTCTTCTGCCCCTGTAGAGATCCAGAAGTGTATAATTCTAATCTCAGGCTGATTTCATGGGTGATCAGAGTTCTTTGGTAGGTAATCAGCTCACTTTAGGGTACAGGTTGAAACAGCACCTCCTCCCGGCCATCTTGTCTCCCACCAGTTTTAGGTCTTTGAATAAAATCATGGTCCCACGAGACGTCCCAGGTGTACAAGTAACACATCTTCCTTCTGTGCTCATGCCTGTTTATTCTTGCAATGACCAGGTCTCCAGAATCATTTGTGCACTCAGAAATAGGTTTCAGCCTTGGTCAGTACCACATCATTGCTAGGGTTAGGATTTTGTTCTGAAAGATGGTAGGGTTCAATTTGCTGACCGTCCTGCCCTGAGGATTGAGCTGAGGACTAGCATCAAAGTCAGGCTCTGGCTTTTGGTTGGGCTTAGGCTCATGCTTATAATGTTGTTGAGTTTTAGGTTTTTCAGTAAAAGAATGCTTCCACTAGAAATCCCAGGGGTACAAGTGGCATGTGGCATGTTTTCCTTCTGTGTTCATGACCATGTAGACATGGTATTGACCATGTCTACAAAATCACTTGTGCATTCAGAACTAGGTTTCAGGAATATTCAGAGCCACATCCATGCTAAGGTTAGGTTTTTGTTGTGGAAGACCGTAGGGTTCAATTTTTTGGCCATTTGGAGTCATGTCCTTAGGACTGTGCTGAGAATGAGCATCAGGTGAGGCTCTGGCTTCCTGCTTGTTCTCAAGGGGCATGTTCATAGTGTTGTTGAGTTTAAGGTTTCTTGGTAAAAAAAAAAAAAATCCTCCCAGGAGATATCTGAGGATACAAGTGGCATGTATTCCTTCTGGGTACTTGCCTGATTACTTCTGCTTTGACCAGGCTTCAAAAATAATTTGTGCCTTCTGAACTAGGGTTCAGGCATAGTCCAGGTCACATCCATGTCAGGGCTAGTGTCTTGGTCCAGAAGAGTTTAGGGTTCAATTTGATGGTCATTCAGAGTCCTGCCCTGGGAGTGAGCTAAGGGCCCACAATAGGGTGAGGCTCTGGCTTCTGGTTTGGTCTTGGGGGCATTCTCATAATGTTGTTCAGTTTTAGGTTTTTCAGGAAATTCTCCCACAAGATATCCTGGGAGGTACACATGACACATCTTCCTTCTGTGTTCATACCTGATTATTCAAGCATTGGCGGCTTCTTCAAAATAATTTGTGCATTCAGGAAAATGTCAGAATTCTCTCCCTTCCCCTATGGTCCTCCATGCTATTGCTTATGTTCCACATAGGAGTGAAACCATATGATAATTGTCTTTCTCTGTTTGACTTAGTTCACTTAACATAATGCCCTCCAGTTCCATCCATGTCAAAGCAAATGGTGAGTATTCATTGTTTCTGATGGCTGAACACTATTTCATTGTGTATATGTACCACATCTTCTTTATCCATTCATCTCCTGAAGGGCATCTACTGGCTAACTGAACATAACAAAGTCCATATTATATGTTTATTTAATAAAATATTATGACTTTTCGTGGAAAAAAAAGAAGAAAAAGAAAAAAGTGTCATGCATGGTCAAGGCCACATCCATGCCAGGGTTAATGTTTCATTCTGGGAGAGCATAGGAGTCAATCTGATGACCCTTCTGAGATCTGCCCTTAGGGCTGAGCTGAGGGCTAACATCAGGTTGAAGCTCTGCTTCCTGTTTGGCATCAGTGAGATGCTCATACAGTTGTGGGATTTCAACTTTTCATTAGAGTCTTACTCTCCAAATTCATCCTGGGGGTTACAAATGGCTATGTCTCCTTCTGTGTGCCTTTCTGATTATTCTGGCACTGGTCAGATTTCCCAGACATATTTTGGGGGTCCATTCAGGGCCCCAGTGTGGGAGAGGGCTAGGGCTATACTCCGGAGATGATAGGGGCAATTGTGATGGCAGTGCAGAATTCTGCCCTGACAGTATAGTAGAGGACAAACATTGGGGAAATTCATGGTTATGGTTTGGTTTTAAGGACTAGGTGTATTGTGGGGCTCAGTGACAGGTTTTCACTGGAATCCTGCTCTCCAACTCCTCCCCGTGGTGGCAAGTTGCATAGCTTCATTCTGTATCTTTGGCTGATCCTTCCTGCACCAATCTTGTGTCCCAAATACCATCCTATTCATAGGCCAGTTAGGGCCAGGGCCATTCCTAGGGTTACAGTGAAACTCTGGAAGATGGTAGTCACCTATCAGATGACAGTGTGGAATCCTGACCAGAAGGCTGAGTTGAGGAATAGTATTAGGGTGATGTGACACCTTCTGGTTAGGCCTCAGGGACATTCTCATAGTGCTGTTTAGTTTTGGGTTTCTTGGTAAAATCATGCTTCCAAAAGACATCCCAGGAGTACAAGTGGCACTTCTTCTTTCTGTGTTTCTGCTTGATTAATTTGACATTGACCAGGTCTCCAAAATCATCTATGCATTCAAATTAATATTTCAGTATGGTCAGGGCCACGTCCTTGCTAGGGTTATGGTTTCATTCCTGGAGATGTTAGGGGTCGATTTGATGGTCATTTGAAAACCTGCTCTTGAGGGTTTTGAAGGGGCAGGGGGTAGGAGGTTGGGGGAGCCTGGTGGTGGGTATTGTGGAGGGCATGCATTGCATGGAGCACTGGGTGTGGTGTAGAACTATGAATTCTGTTATGCTGAAAAGAAATAAAAAATTAAAAAAAAAAAGAAAACCTGCTCTTAAGACTGAGCTAAGCGTTAACATTAGGGTGAGGTTCTCCCTTCCAGTTTTGCCTCAGGTGCTCATTATGTTGTTGAGTTTTAGGTTCTCCTGTAAAATCAAACTCCTACAAGAATATCTCAGGGTACAAGTGGCAGGTCTTCTTTCTGTGTTCCTGTTTGATTAGTCTAGAATTGACCAGGTCTAAAATCATTGGTACATTCAGAGCTAGGCTTCATGCATTTTTAGGTCTACATCTCTGCTAGGGTTATGGTTTCATTCCCGGAGATGTTAGGGGTCAGTTTGATAGCCATTTGGACACTGGTCCTTGGGGATGACCTGAGGGTTACCATCAAGGTGAGCCTCTCACTTCCTGTTTGGCATCAGGGGATGTTCATGCAGTGGCTGAGATTTCAACTTTTCACTAGAATCCTGCTCTCTAAAAGATCCTAGGGGTGGCAAGTGTCTCAGATTCCTTCTCTTTACTTACTGATTAGTTTGGCTTTGGTCAGGTGTCCTAGATTAATTTGGTGGGGGTCCAGCCAGGGCCAGAGTCATGTCTAGGGATACGGTTAAACTCTGGGAGACCATAGTGGCTATTTTGATGGCAGCTTGGAATTTTGCCCCAACCCCAGAGTGGAGGATAACCAGTAGGGGGAAATTGAGGGTTATGGATCAGTTTCAAGATTAGACACATTGTGTTGCTTAACAGCAGGTTTTCACTAGAATCCTGCTATCCAACTCCACCCCAGTGGTGGCAAGTTGCATGCCTTCATTCTGAATTTTTGGCTGATTCTTCCTGCACTAGTCTTGTGTCCCAAATCCCGTATTATTCAGAGAGCTTTCTTGGCTAAGGAAGGCCAGGAATATTCCTAGGGCTAGGGTGAGATTCTGGAAGATTGTAGTTACCTAACTGATGGCAGTGTGGAGACCTTCCCTGAGGGCTTAGTTGAGGGATAGCAATAGGGCAAGGCTCTGCCTTCAGCTTTGTTGTCATAATCATGTTTGTGGTGTTACTGAGTTTCAGGTGTTTTGGTAAAATCATGCTCCTCTGAAACATCCCAGGTGTACATGGGGCATGTATTCCTTTTGTGTTCCTCCCTGATCTTTCTGGCTTTGATTGGGTCTCCAAAATCATTTGTTCATTCAGAGCTAGGCTTTAAGCATGGTCAGGGCCACATCCATGCTAGGGTTAGGGTTTCGTTTCAGGAGATGGTAGTGGTCAATTTGGTGGTCATTCTGAAACCTTCCCTGAGGGGTTAAGCTGGAGGGGTAGCATCAGAGTGAGGATCTGACTTCCTGTTGGGCATCAGGAGGATGCTCATACATTTGTTGAGATGTCTATTTTTCACTAGAATCCTGCTCTCCAACAACATCCCAGGGTGGCAAGTAGCTCGGTTTCCTTCTGTATTCCTTCCCGATTAGTCAGGCATTGGTCAGGTGTCTTAAATTCATTTTACCCTCAGACATATGCTTGGGGCCCAGTCGGGGCCACTGCCAGGTCTAGAGTTAAGTTATACTCCTGGAGGTGATACTGGCTAATTTGATGATGGTGCAGAATTCTGCTGTGACAGCTGAGTGGATGGCAAATAATAAAGTGAAATTCAGTTTTCTTTTTTATTTAATGGACTAGGCATATTGTGGGATGAGGGTCAGGATTTCACTAGAATAATTCTCCCCAACTCCATCCTATTAGTTGCAGGTTCCACAACATCATTCTGTATTCTTTGCTGATTCTTCCTGCAGCAATACTGAATGCCAAATCTCACCTTATTCAATGCTATTAAGGCATAGCATTCTGGACCAGGTAAGGCCAGAGCCATGCCTAAGATTAGGGTGAGATTCTGGAAGATGGTAACCACCTAATTTATGGAAGTGTGGAGACCTGCCATGAGGTCTGTGTCATTGGAAAGCATTAGGTAAGGCCCTGCCTTCAGAATTGCCCTCAGTATGATGCTCATACTTTTGTTGAATTCCAGGTTTTTCAATAGAATCATCACCCATGGGATATCCCCATGGTAGAACTGAGACATATTTTTTGGTGTTCTTTTCTGATTGGTCTGGCACTGACCAGTTCTTCAAAATCATTTGGTTATTCAGAACTAGGGATTGGGAATTGTCAGGGCCACATCCATGCTAGGGTTAAGATTTCACCTGGTAGATGGTACGCATCAATTCAATGGCAGTTCAGGAACCTGCCCTGAGGGTGAACTGAGGGCTAGCATCACTGTGAGGCTCTGGCTCATTTGGCATCGGGGGATGTTCATAGTGTTGCTTTGTTTTCATTTTTTCACTAAAATCATATCTCCTGCAATATCCCTGTGGTTGCAAGTGGCTCAGTTTCCTTCTGTTCTCCTTCCTGATTGTCTGGCATTAGTCAGATATCCTAAATTCTTTGTACCATCAGACATATATGGGACCCAGTCAGGGCAGAAAATGCTAGGGTTAAGGTTTCCAGGAGATGTTAGGGGTGAATTTTATGGCAGTTCATAATTCTGCTTCTCTCTTCATTAAAGTGATTTTAGTTGAAAGGTGGTTTGTATACAGTTCTTTCTTTGGGCCAAGTATATGGCATTTTTCTTATGCCACACATATGTATGAAAATGCTTCTATCTTCATGAAATTATATGTTAATGGAAAGTTTTATTCTACACAGACTTGATTCTCAGAGGTATTTATGAAGCATTTTCCTAATGATTTCACATATAGTTTTGAGGATGTTACCCTCGGGGCACCTGGGTGGCTCAGTGGGTTAAGCCTGTGCTTTCAGCTCAGGTCATGATCCCGGGGTCCTGGGATTGGAGCCCTGCATCGGGCTCTCTGCTCAGCAGGGATCCTGCTTCCTCCCTCTCTCTCTGCCTGCCTCTCTGCCTACTTGTGATCTCTGTCTGTCAAATAAAGAAATAAAATCTTAAAAAAAAAAAAGAAAATGTTACCCTCTTCAAGAAAGTAGATGTTAGTTGAAAGGTCGTTCATATCTATGAGTTAGCAATATGTCTCTTTACTTCTGCTTTCACACGTTCTTTTCAAAATGCTTCTATCTTGCTGATTTTGGCCATTATAACTGGTGTGAGGTGGTATCTCAATGTGGTTTTAATTTGAATCTCCCTGATGGCTAGTGATGATGAACATTTTTTCATGTGTCTGATAGCCATCTGTATGTCTTCATTGGAGAAGTAGCAGCAATGGCCACGGTCGCCAAACTGTGGAAAGAACCAAGATGCCCTTCAACAGACGAATGGATAAAGAAGATGTGGTCCATATACACTATGGAGTATTATGCCTCCATCAGAAAGGATGAATACCAGACTTTTGTAGCAACATGGACGGGACTGGAAGAGATTATGCTGAGTGAAATAAGTCAAGCAGAGAGAGT
>PISX010027676.1:0-22655 GCA_004024625.1 Mellivora capensis | reverse complement strand
TGCCCCTTCGGATCACTACGTTTGTATCTTTAGGGTAAATACCCAGTAGTGCAATTGCTGGGTCATAGGGTAGTTCTATTTTCAACTTTTTGAGGAACCTCCATGCTGTTTTCCACAGCGGTTGCACCAGCTTGCATTCCCACCAACAGTGTAGGAGGGTTCCCCTTTCTCCACATCCTCGCCAGCATCTGTCATTTCCTGACTTGTTAATTTTAGCCATTCTGACTGGTGTGAGGTGATATCTCATTGTGGTTTTAATTTGTATTTCCCTGATCATGCTGTATTTTTTTTATATGTTTCTATTTATATGACACTGATGCAAAGGGAAAACAATCATGACAGAATACAAATGAGTGTTTGCTAACGGCTAGGGTTGTGGGAGGAGTTAACCATAGGTAAAGAGGAATTAGCGAGGACAATAAAACTATCCCACACCTTGCTTGTGATGCTGGTTATACAACTGTATGTGTTGTCAAAACTCTCAGAATTGTACACTACAAAAGGTAAATCTTACAGTATGTCAGCTATGCCTTAACAAAGTTGAAAAAAATCAATGTCGTTTGCCATACTAACAGAATAAAAACAAACCATAAGATCATCTCAATAGGATTCAGAAAAAACTTTGGAAAAAAACCCAGCATCCGTTCATAATAAAAACTTAGAGCAAACTAGGAAGAGACAGGAACTTCTTCAAACTGATAAAGGACATACACTAAAACCTGTATCAAGTATCATACTTAATGGTGAAGGATTGAATGCTTTCTCCCTAAGATTAGAAACAAAGCAAGGATGTCTCTTTTCACCTACTCAATTAAATATTTTACTGGTGGTTCTAGCAAGTGCAATAAGACAAGATCAAGTTAAAAAAAGAGGCATACAAAGATGATAAGTAAATAAAATGGTCTCTATTTGCAGATGATATGATTGTCTATGTAGCCTCTAAGAGCTATAAAACATGGTGCCTGGGTGGCTCAGTTGGTTAAGTGACTGCCTTCGGCTCAGGCCACAATCCTGGAGTCCCAGGATCGAGTCCCACATCAGGCTCCCTGCTCAGTGGGGAGTCTACTTCTCCCTCTGACCCTCCCCCTCTCATCCTCTTTCACATAAATAAATAATATCTTTTAAAAAAAGCTATAAAGCCTGGGTGGCTCAGTTGGTTAAGTATCTGCCTTCGGCTCAGGTCAAGATCCCAGGGTCCTGGGACTGGGCCCCCTATAGGGTTCCTTGCTCAGTGGGAAGCTTGTTTCTCCCACTCCCTCTCCCTCTGTCTGCCATGCCCCCTCCTTGTGGTCTCTCTCTCTCTGTCAAATAAATAAATAAAATCTTAAAAAAAAATAAAAAGAAGGGGTGCCCGGCTGGCTGAGCCATTGGACATCTGCCTTCAGCTCAGGTCGTGATCCCAGGGTCCTAGATCAAGCCCCACATCAGGCTCCCTGCTTGGTGGGAAGCCTGCTTCTCCCATTCCCACTCCCCCTGCTTGTGTTCCCTCTCTTGCTGTGTCTCTGTCAAATAAATAAAATCTTTATAAAAAAAATAAAAGAGCTATAAGAACCAATGAATATATCCAGACAATTGGAAATTGAAATAAAAAAATTTCTGCTATCGGGGCTCCTGGGTGGCTCAGTGGGTTAAAGCCTCTGCCTTCGGCTCAGGTCATGATCCCAGGGTCCTGGGATCGGGCTCCGAATCGGGCTCTCTGCTCAGCAGGGAGCCTGCTTCCCCCTCTCTCTCTGCCTGACTCTCTGCCTACTTGTGATCTCTGTCTGTCAAATGAATAAATAAAATCCTTTTTTTATCAGCACTTTCTAATTTTATTATTTAAAGCTTTTCTTGCATTTCCAGATTATTTTGCACTGAGTACACATTTATATTTAGAAAACATTAATAAAGCTATTTCCAAGCAGAGTAATACAGCCATTAAATTAACATATTCCCAGGTGTCCCTTCAAGTTCTGACCTCCTTTTTAAAAATTTTTTGAATAAGTAAAATCTTAAAAAAAAACTGGAAACACCACAAAATATCCATCAGCAGGTGAATGGATAAATAAATTGTGGGACAGCCATCAGCAGGCTGCCATTCAGCAATAAAAAGGAAAGAAGTATTGAGACATACAACCACAGCGATGAATCTTGATATAATAATGTTGAATGAAAGTCAGAAAAAGAAAATATGTATGATTCAATTTTTACACAATTCTAGAAAATAAAAACTAATCTATAGTGACAAAGCAGATTAATTGTTGCCTGGAGATGGGGAAGGAGAAGGATGGACTGGGAGGGGAGAAAGGGATTACAAAGTGGTAACATAGTAAGTTTCGGTCATGACGGACATAGACATTGTCTTGATTGTGGTGCTGATTTCATGGGTGCATCTGTGTCAAAGCCTATTAAATTGTACACTTTAAATATGTACAGTTTATTGTAGGTCAATTGTACCTCAGTAAAACTGTTAAAAAATTAACTGAACCTCAGTAGAGGCAGGAATGGAAAGGGTTTTTTACTCTTGGTCTTTAACATCTGTTCAAAGATATTCAAAGGTATCATTAGGAAATCAGGCTTTTGGGTATGACTTCAGATTTTGAAGTGTTTAATTGTAAACCAAAATAAAGCAATTTTCCTTGTTTTCCCTATCCCCGATGTAGGTAAGAAAAATGGCAGCGTAAGCTGTCCATACCTTCACTCGAGCTGCAGTGCCTTCCATTCCACGGCTCTGAGTCTCCTTCCGCTTATCTGCAACCTCCTGCTGTTTTTGGAGAGCATCCTTGAGACGCTTGTTGGCAGCTGCTGCCTAAATAAAAATGGCTCATGGTAATGTCGAATTGAAGAGTGAAAAAAATTTAATTTCCATTTTTCTTTCTTAGTAAAGAAAAACAAAAAAATTCTATGGGTCTGAGTTCCTATAGGAATCAACTTTTAAGTCTCCGTGTACATAATACTGGTGAACAGCTACTGCTTGAGAGCCTAGGAGAGGTACACATTTCAAAGAAGTACTGTGGACTGAAAGTGTCTGGCAATGTCACTTCTCATATTACTCTGCATTTTTTTTTTGGAAAGAAGCAAGCCCAATTGGAAAAAAAAAATCCTTATCTGAATAGTACCATTTTCTTCAGATTTTTTCTGCTCACAGTTCATGACATATAAACAGGGATTAAGACTTAGGAATTGCTGGCCAAGATTGGTATCACTGGTTTCTCAGGACACTGGCTCATTTAAGGGTTACTACTTTATCAGCACCTAAGCTTGAAGGTGACCTAGTAGATTGGATTTTCTTACCTCCTCAGTTTTACGTCTGAGCACATTAGACTGTTTCTGGAAGTTTCTTTCAAGTTTGAGCAGTTCATATTGCCTCTTACGGTCCTGAGAAGAAAAAAGTCAGGCTTTTAATTGCGATTAAGCTAGCTAACATAAAACCTTATAACATAACTAAAGAGCCTTTCAATGTAATAGTCATTATGGAAAACATTATGGAGGTTCCTCAAAAAATAAAAATAGAACTACCATATAATCTAGCAATCCAACTACTAGGTATATATTCAAAGGAAATGAAATATGAAATCAGTATCTTGAAGAGGTATCTGCATTCTCATATTCATTGCAGCATTATTCATAGTAACCAAGATATGGAAACAACATAAGTGCCGACAGATGAATGGATAAAGAAAATGAGGTATATGTATATGACGGAATATTATTCAGCCACAAACAAAAAGGAAATCCTGCCATTTGCAACAACATGGATGAACCCAAAGGTCATAATGGTTAACTGACATAAACCAAACTACGAAAGACAAATACTGTATGATCTCACTTATATGTGTAATCTAAAAAAGTCAAACTCCTAGAACCAGAGAGTATTGGTGGTTACCAGGAACTGGGGGTGGGGAAAACAGGGAAAAGTTGGTCAAAGGGTGCAAACTTTCAGTTATAAAATGAGTAAGTTCTGGGGATCTATATATAATAGTGACTGTAGTTAGTAATACTGGATTGTATGCTTGAAATCTGCTAAGGAGTAGATCTTAAGTGTTCTCTCCACACTGAAAAAAAACAAAACAGGTAACTATGTGAGGTGATGGATGTATTACCAACAGTAAATGTGACATCTCCAAACTTACTCTTCTCTTTCAGGATTGTTATGACTATTCTGGATCACTTTCCTTTCCATATGAATTTTAGGACCAGCATGTGAATTTCTGCAAATAAGCCAGTAGGAATTTTGATTGAGATTGTACTAAATCTGTAGCTCAATCTGGAGAGGATTCCATGTTTTTTTTTTTGGGGGGGGGAGATATTCCATCTTAAGAATATTAAGTCTTCCCAGCCATGAACACGGGCCATCCTTCCATTTATTTATTTATTCATTTAATTCAATGATGTTTTATAGAATTTAGTGTATAAGTTTTACATTTGTTAAGTTTATTCCTAACCATTTTATTCTTATTGATGCTATTGTAAATGGAATTGTTTTCTTCATTTTCAAATTCATTTCTCGTGTATAGAAATACAACTGACTTTTGTACATTGAGCTTATATCCTCTAACCTTTCTGAATTCATATATTAGTTTTCCTAGTTTTTTAGTAGATTGTCTAGCATTTTATACATACACAATCATGTTACCTGCTAACAGAGAGTTTTGCTTCTTCCTTTCCAATCTGGATGCCTTTTATATATTTTTCTTGCCTAAGTGCCCTGGCTAGAACCTTCAGGACAATGTGGAATAAAAGCGACAAGAAAGGATATTCTTGTCTTGTTCCTGATCTTAGGGGGAAGTATTCTTTTTTTCCCTATTATGATGTCAGCTGAAGGTTTTTCATAAATGCCCTTTAACAGGTTGAGGAAGTTCCCTAGTTTCTTGAGTGTTTTTATTATGAAAGGGTGATGGATTTTGTCAAATGTGTTTTTTGTCTGCTGAGATAATCATGTGGTTCTTGTCCTTTATTCTACTGATAGAGTGTATAATATCTACTGATTTTCAGTTGTTAAGGAAGGCTTACATCTTTTTTTTTCATATGAACCCTACTCGGTCACGGTATATCATTCTTTTTGTATGTTGCTAGATTCAATTTGTTAGTATTATGTTGAAGACTTTCACATCTATATTTATAAGAGATATTTGTCTATAGTTTTCTTGAGATATCTTTGGTTTTGGTATCAAGAAGTACTGGCCTCACAGAGTGAGCTGGGAAATGTTTCCCCTGCTTCTGTTTTTTTGGAATAGTTTCTGAAAATTTGTTATCATTTCTTCTTTAAATGTCTGATAGAACTCACCAGTGAAGCCATCCAGGCCAGGGCTTTTCTTTCTGGTAAGTCATTCATTCATTCATTCATTCAAGAGAGTGAATGCACACAGAAGTGCAGGGGGAGGGGTAGAAGGAGTTGCAGAGGAAGAGAGAATCCTCATGCAGACACTCTGCTGAGCACAGAATCCAAATCGGAGCTTGATCCCAGGACCCTGAAATCACAACCTGAGCCAAAATCTGGAATCAGAAGCTTAACTGACTAAGCCACCCAGGTGCCCCCTTTCTGGGAAGTTTTTTTTTTTTTTTGAAGATTTTATTTATTTATTTGACAGAGAGCGAGAGATCACAAGTAGGCAGAGAGGCAGACAGAGAGAGAGGAGGAAGCAGGCTCCCCGCTGTGCAGAGAGCCCGATGTGGGTCTCAATCCCAGGACCCTGAGACCATGACCTGAGCTGAAGGCAGAGGCTTAATCCACTGAGCCACTCAGGCACCCTCTGGGAAGTTTTAAATTAGTAAATTAATCTCTTGTTATGGGCCTGTAAAGATTTTCTATTTCTTCTTGAGTCAGTTTCAGTAATTTGTATCTTTCAAAAAGTTTTCCCATTTCATTTAGGCTATTTAATTTGTTGGCATACAGTTGTTCATAGTATTCCCTTACGATCCTTTCATTCTGAAAACCAGTAGTGATGTCCTCTTTTTACTCCTAATTTTAGTAATAAATCTTCTCTCTTTTTCTTGTTAAGGCTACCTAAAGATTTGTCTGTATTTGTCAATCATTTCCAAGGTCCAATTTTTGGTTTCACTGGTTTTCTCTATTATTTTTTTCCATTCTCTATTTTATTAATTTCCACTCTAACCTTTAACATTTCTGTCCATCTGCTAGCTTTGGGTTTAGTTTGCTCATTATTCTTTTTTCAGTGTCTTAAAGTGGAAGTCTAGGTTATTGATTTGAGATCCTAATTCACTTTTAATATAGGCATTAACAGCTACAAATTTCTCTCTAAACACTGGTCTAGCTGCAACCCATAAATTTTGGTATATTATGTCTTTGTTTTTTTTTTTTTAATTTATTTATTTGTCAGAGAGAGGGAGAGAGAGCGAGCGAGCACAGGCAGACAGAGTGGCAGGCAGAGGCAGAGGGAGAAGCAGGCTCCCTGCCGAGCAAGGAGCCCGACGTGGGACTCGATCCCAGGACGCTGGGATCATGACCTGAGCCGAAGGCAGCCGCTCAACCAGCTGAGCCACCCAGGCGTCCCTATGTCTTTGTTTTTATATCAAAAAATTTTCATGTGACTTCTTCTTTGACCTTTTATTTAATTAGGACTATGTTGTTTAATTTCCTCATATTGGTGAATTTCTCAAATACCCTTCTGTTATTTATTTCATCCTACTGTGGGTGGAAAGTATACTTTATATTATTTTATTCCTTTTAAGCTTATTTTTTTTTTCTTTTAAACTTACCGAGGCATGTCTTATGGCCTAACATACAGACTATCCTGGAGAAATGTCCTATGTGTTCTTGAGAAGACTGTATACCCTGCTGTTGTTGGAGTAGTCTACAGATGTCTATTAGGTCTAGTTAGTTTATAGTATTAAGTCTTTGATATCCTTGCTGTTCTTGTGCCTAGTTGTTCTATCCATTTTTGAAAATGAGGTACTGAAATATCCAAATATTATTATTGATTTGTCTATTTCTCTCTTCATTTCTGTTGGTGTTTGCTTTACATATTTTGAGGCTTTGTTGTTAGGTGCATATTTTTTTTAATTATTATATCCTCCTGATGGATTGACTCTTGTATCATTATAAAATGTTCCTTTCTATTTCTAGTAATATTTTGTGTTTTAAAGTGTATTTTGACTGTATAGCCACATCAGCTTTTTTATAGTTGGTGTTTCAATGGTAGATCTTTTTCCAACTTTTACTTTCAGCTTCTTTGTATCTTTAAATCCATTATGTGCCTTCTGTAGACAGCATATCTTGTTATGAATCTTGGATTTTTAATTTTATTTTTATTTATTTTTTTTAAAGATTTTATTTATTTATTTGACAGAAAGATCACAAGTAGGCAGAGAGAAAGGAGGAAGCAGGCTTCCTGCGGATCAGAGAGCCCGATGCGGGGCCCTATCCCAGGACCCTGAGATCACGACCTGAGCCGAAGGCAGCGGCTTTAACCCATTGAGCCACCCAGGAGCCCCAAATCTTGGATTTTTTAAATCCAGACTGACAATTTCTACCTTTTGAGTAGACGGTTTAATCTATTCACTTTATGTTATTACTGATATGTTTGGAATCATCTTTTCAAGTTTACTTTTTTTTAAAGGTTTTATTTATTTATTTGACAGAGACCACAAGTAGGCAGAGAGGCAGGCAGAGAGAGGAAGGGAAGCAGGCTCCCTGCAGAGCAGAGAGCCCGATTCGGGGCTTGTTCCCAGGAACCTGTGATCATGACCCAAGCTGAAGGCAGAGGCTTTAACCCACTGAGCCACCCAGGTGCCCCAAGTTTACTTTTTTAAAATATATCTTTTTTGTTCCTCCATTCTTCCTTTACTATTTTCTTTTACATTAAGTGAATATTTTTTAGGGTAGCGTATTGATTCCTTTAATGATTATTTCACTCTATTTTTGAGTTATTTTCTTTTTTTAAAGATTTTATTTATTTATTTGACAGAGAGAGCACACACAAGCAGGGGGAGCAGCAGGCAGAGGGAGAGGGAGAAGCAGGCCTCCCACTGAGTGGGGAGCCCATTGCAGGGCTCAATCCCAGGACCCTGGGATCATGACCTAAGCTGAAGGCAGATGCTTAACTGAGCCACCCAGGTGCTCCTTGAGTTATTATCTTAATGATTGCCCTAGTACTTATAATATACATCTTATCAGAATCTACTTCAGATTTATATTAACTTAATTTCAGTGAGATATAGAAACATAATTCCTATATAGCTCTGTTCTCTTCCCTTTTATGCTATGATTGTTATGTAAATTATAACTCTATATAACCACATAATTCATTATTATTAATATTACTTTATATAATTTATCCTTTGAGTAAGCTGAGATGAAAGAAGAACAAATATATATTTATAGAATTTGTTCTTACTTGCCATTTTTGGCTCTCCTCGTTTCTTCCTATAGATTCATGTTACCACCTAATGCCATTTCTTTACTCAAATACAACTTTGTTCCCAGTCATCTACTTTGTCAAATATATTATATTTCTATATGTTATAGGCCCAACAATACAATTACATAAACACTATTTTATATAATTGCTTTTTAAATCAGTTAAGAGAAGGGAGAAGAAATACACAACTACACTTTTAGAATTACCCACAATAATACCTTTACTGGTACTCTTTGTGTTTTCTGTGTATGTGTGTGTGTGTGTGTTGATTCAAATTACTGTCTGTATCACTTGTTTTCAGTCTAAAGTTCTTTTAGTATTTCTTATAAGGTAGGTCTGCCAAAATAAGATCACTTAGCTTTTGTTTATCTGGAAATGTCTTTATTTCTTTTTTTTAAATTTAATTTTTTCAGTGTTCTAAGATTCATTGGTTATGCATCACACCCAGTGTTCCATGCAATACATGCCCTCCTTAATACCCACCACCAGGCTCACCTAACACCCATCCCCCTCCCCTCCAAAACCCTCAGTTTGTTTCTCAGAGTCCACAGTCTCTCATGGTTCATCTTCCTCTCTGATTTCCCCCAATTCACTTTTTCTCTCCTTCTCCTAATGTCCTCCATGTTATTCCTTATGCTCCACAAGTAAGTGAAACTATATGATAACTGACTTTCTCTGCTTGACTTAGCATAATCTCTTCCAGTCCCATCCATGTTGATACAAAAGTTGGGTATATCCTTTCTGATGGAGGCATAATATTTCATTGTATATATGGACCATATCCTTTTTATCCATTCATATGTTGGGTTTTATTCCTTAGAGAGCGAGAGAGAGAGGGCATAAGCAGGCAGAGGGATAGAGGGAGAGGGAGAAGCAGGCTCCCCGCCAAGCAAGGAGCCTGATGCTGGGCTCGATCCCAGAACCCTGGGATCACGACCTGAGTTGAAGGCAAACACTTAACTGAATGAGCCACCCAGGTGCCCCTTCTCTTCATTTTTTTTTATTTATTTGACAGACAGAGATCACAAGTAGGCAGAGAGAAAGAGGAGGAAGCAGGCTCCCTGCCGAGCAGAGAGCCCGATGTGGGGCTCGATCCCAGGACCCCAGGATCACGACCTGAGCCAAAGGTGGAGGCTTTAACCTGCTGAGCCACCCAGGTGCCCCTTCTCTTCATTTTTAAAAGAAAACTTCGTTGTCTATAAAATCCTTGGTTGGTAGTATTTGACTTCTGCACTTTGAATATGTTGCCCCACTGTCTTCTGGCCTCCACTGTTTTTAATGAGAATTCGGTTGTTAATTTTGTTGGGATTTGCTTGTATGTGATGAGTCATTCTATTTTGCTGCTGTCAATTTTTTTTTTTGTCTTTGCCTTTCAACATTCTGACATAATGTGCTTTGGTGTGGATACCTTTGCATTTATTTTGGAGTTCATTGAGCTTCCTGGATGTGTAGATTTTTTTTTTTTTTTTTGCAGCAAATTTAGAAAAATTTTAGCCATTATATCTTCGGATATTTTTACTGTTGTTTCACTTATTGTTCTTGCAGAGCTATCACTCTTAATTGGTCACCACCAAAATTTCCATGATTTTTGACAGCTCTTTTAGGTTTTAACTTCCCCAAACTCTGCCCCCAAATAAAGAGAGCCCCTCAGGGAGGGCTGCATTCCTATGGCTATTCCAGTGGCCTGCCCTCCCCCTTGGCAGAACCTCTGTACCACTGCTCAGGACTGGGGAGTAGGGGATAGTAGCCCACTTCCCTGAGTGATTTCTATGTTCTATGGGGGGTGCTGGGCAGGGGCCATACATTCTGTTTTTCTTGGCTTGCCTCTCCTGACATGGAACCTACCATCCTATGATTAGATGGGTTGGGGTAATCAGGCCCTAGTACTCCTGGCCTTCTGTAGCAGGAGTAGAGCTTCTGCCCTACATACATGGGCTGGGTGTGAGAAAGGATCCCCAGACCATCTTGGTTGCTCTTGCCTGAAATAGAACCTCAGCAACATGAAGCTGGGGGTGGGGGAGATGAAACAGAGGAAACCATAGCCATAGACTGGAAGTTGAGGAGTGAGGGGAGTGAGCTGATTGTGGTTCAAGGGCCACAGACTCTTGCTTCTTACTGAGGTTTACTAGATTTCCTTGAAGACATTTTCTTTGCTATATGCCCTTCAGGACATATAGAGACTTCTAATGGCTTTTTGTTAAAATACATTTCACTAGTTATGCTTCTTTTGCCGAGAAGAGTGTTCACAAAGCTATTCTTGTCACCATTCAAAAAGAACTTTTCCTTATTTCTTGACCCAATGTATCACATTCTGGCCAATTCTAAAAATGTGCCCATATCAATGTACTTTCCAAGAATACTGTTACTACTCTAATTCAGGCCCTTACTATCTTTCTGGATGATGTGATATGTTCTTAACTTGTGTTCTGGCCTCCAGTTTCTCAATACTTCAGTTTGTTAAACATGTTACTCTCAGATGTATCTTACTAAAGGCGTACTTGGCTGATATCACTTTGTTTCTCAAAAACCTTAAAAATCTTTACGCTGCTAACAAAATAAAGTTCAAACTTCTTAGATCTTTAACAATCCAGCTTCATTTTGTCTTTCTGATGGAATCTTCTACTATCCTTCATCCCACTAGGACCATTTATCATTCCTTGAATATGTTTACAAAGCTGTCATCTCTGTGTCTTTGCTCCTGCTGTTCCATCTATCTGGAATGCCCGTACCTGTCTCTATCAAAATCCTCCCTATTATTCAAGGTCTGTTCAGCTGTCATGTTTTCACTCTAACTGGAAATATGCTTTCCTTTCTTAATTGCCTTGGTGTTTTAGGCCTTTTGTAAAGCACAGATCTTTTTATTCCTTCAGTTAGAGAAAACCATGCTATGTCTCACCTTCCCATTTAGATTAAGACATTCTTCAAGGGCAGAGCTCATATACTACTCATTTTTCTATTTTCCATGGTATCTAGTGGGTAGTACCTTGCACATGGTAGATGTTTAAGAAATACCTGTTAACTTTATGAATGTGTCACATTTTTTGGAGATAACCAGTTGTTTGAAGAAAAGCTTTAATGTTAATTAGCCCAGAGAAGGGTTTATGAGGTAGGCCTTTGAAAAATTGTAGTTACTTACTCGTTCTTTTAACTGGATTACTTCTTTGTCTTTTTGTTGTTTCCACTGTCTAAACTTCTCAGCATCCTCTTTCATCTGACGCATTAACTGTACCCGCTGGCTTTTCATCACCTGTAAAAACAAAACCCAGTACAAGTATTAGTCATCTGCACTTATTCTAGGCTGATGTGCAGATGGATAGACTAACTATTAAGAAGAGAGAAAACCCAGAGCTAAGCTGAGAAGGCTGCCAACAGATTTTCTGATTAGGCTTGCAGTACCCCTTGCTATGCTTGCAAGGGGTTTCCAAGTATAGACTACACAAACGAACACGCTGAAGAAATTAAAAAAAATGTACCAACAGCTAAATCCAGCCCAAAATTCTTTGTATATAAATGAAATTTCAAGGAAATATCTCCTAAGCCTCAAGGACAAACCCACCTAGCAACCAGTGGATTCTAAAGGTTTCAGTATAAGCAGCCTGTGACTCCAACTCGCAGATGTCACAAGTCGGACATTCAATGGCTGAAAATATTTTCCAGGTGTCTTCACTTTGCAACTACTTTACAAAATAATTGTACATAATCATGGAAGGTGGTTAGAATATCACCACAAAATATTAAGGTATCTTTCTCCTTTGGTTTCCCAGATGCTCACATTAAGCGCCTGAATGCTCAAGAAGGGTTTTGTCATTCAAGATTCTTGATGACTACCAGGACAATGTCCTGTAAAAGGGACATTTGTGGAGGGTCACACATTTGAAATGATGGCCCTGCCTGCTACCTTCTCACCTGACAACACCTCTGTAGTATAATTCTAAATGGAACACCTATGTTTGTAAGTTTTAACGAAATAAACCCAAGGATGAGAGTTTATTACCCGTATCTCCTGGTTCAGTTTGGAAACGGTATGCTCTGTGGATTCTTTCAGCTTCAGGAGTTTGGACTGTTCATTCAGTTTCTTCTTCAGATCAGCCATTTGACCCTCTAGCTCCTGGAGACGTTTACGGCGGCGCTCACTCAACCTAAAAACAGATGTCATGGGAATGAAGACTAGAAGCAGCAAAGCCTGACTTCAAAAGACATAGTATTCGACTCCCAGGTTCACAATCCTGATATATATAAAAGAGATGACTGGTCACATAGTCATCTTTAAATAAAGAATAACCACCCAAACGGTCTCAATAATGGAAGTTCAATACAAAGAGTAAAACAACAAATTTTTTGAGTGTATAACAATGCAATTGACTCAATACATCACTCCCCTCACTATGCTAAAAGGATGGTTCTTTGAGGATATTTCACTTTAGTTTAGCCGTAAAGGAATAATTCTAATGATTATTACACTAGTCTGAGATAGAAAGCAAACATTCAGCATAACATTTAAGAACATGAACTTTAGACTTAACAGATATAATCAAGTCACTGAGTAAAAAGAAGGTAGAATAGCCAATGAGGAAGAGGTCTGAGGAAGAGGAGGATATTCTGGTTATCTGTCCTGGTTTTATTCTTTTCTTTTTTTTAAAAAAGATTTTATTTATTTATTTATTTGACAGACAGAGATCACAAGTAGGCAGAGAGGCAGACAGAGAGAAAGAGGAGGGAACAGGCTCCCTGCTGAGCAGAAAACCCAATGATGCGATGCGGGGCTTGATCCCAGGACCCTGGGATCATGACCTGAGCCGAAGGCAGGGGCTTTAACCCACTGAACCACCCAGGCGCCCCCTGGTTTTATTCTTTATTATTATTTTTTTAAGTAGCTTCCATGCCCAGCGTGGGGCCCAAAGTGGGGCTTGAACTCATGACCTCGAGATCGAGACCTAAGCTGAGATCAAGAGTCTGACATTTAACCGACTGAGCCACCCTGGGCACCTCTGTCTTGATTTTATCCCCCCCACTTAAAGAATTTTTATTTATTTGATACAGAGAAAGAGAGAGAGCACGAGCAGGCGGAGTAGCAGGTAGAAGCAGGCTTCCCGCTGAACAAGGAGCCAGATGTGGGGCTCAGTCCCAGGACCCTGGGATCATGACCTGAGCTGAAGGCAGTCACTTAACCAACTGAGCCACCCAGGTGCCCCTTGATTTTATTCTTAACTGACTAAAGGATGGCTAGATTGTTCTTTCATTTACTAGCCTGGACATTAATTCTATTGACAAGCTAATTGGTCATCAGTGCAGGGACAAAGAAACTGTAGCTGTCAGGTAGGTCTGATAATCTTTCAGAATCCAGCTCAAATGCTAACTTCTCATAAAGCCTTTCTTGATCATGTTGAGCTAAACTGGTATCTCCTGACTCTGAAATCTTGAAGCAATTATTGCCTAGGAAATTTATCTAGCTACTAAGCACATGCTCCTTGGCATTCTTTTACTGACATCATGAGGTACTGTTATAAATCTCAATTAACTTTTCTTCTGTTGAGATCTCCTCTCCACAACTAGGTGTAAACCCTGTGGGGGCAGAAAATGGCTCTTTTCTTCTCTATTTCCTTTATAACTCCTCACACATAGTAAGGACTTGACATAATACTATACTTAATGGATGTATTCTTACTTGGCTTGGTTGACATCCTTCTTTGTTGTCTGAAGTTCAAGAACCAATTCTTCTTTTTCCTTTTGCAGATTGATGACTTCTACTTCTAGATTTTTTATGTTATCCTAGAAATGTTATAGGTCAGAGAGAAAGCATTAAAAAGCATGGGAAGAGACTCAAAATAAAAAAACCACTTCAACATTCCATCTCTTGAGGAATTATGTATTCAATTTTACCACTTCAATCGCACACTAAAAACATCTGTACTTGATTTAAGGAGATTAAAGTTACATAGTGGGAAAAGTATAAACTTGGAATCCAAAAGCCTGGGTTTGAACCTTGAGTCTAGCATTTAATATCTAAATATCTTAAAGGAAGTCATTTCATCTCCTTTTAGCCTAGTTTCTATGCAGAAAAGAGTTAATATAGCAGGCCTGATATTGCTGTTCTTAAAAAAGCGCTGCTTGCAAGATTGGTCTTCGGCTCAGGTGTGCAAACTTGGGTTTTGATAGGGTTTCCATCCTTTTGATAAGAGTGACTCATTATACCAAGCAAGAGACCCTTAACCACAGAGAACAAACTGATGGTTACCAGAGGGGAGGTGGGTGAAGGGATGGGTGAAATGGGTGATGGGGATTAAGGAGGGCACTTGTGATGAGCACTGGGTGTTGTATGCAATTTCTGAATCACCATATTGTATACCTAAAACTAATATTACACCGTATGTTAACTCACTGGAATGAAAACAAAACCTTAAAAAATATCCCTGGACTCCTAGACTCCAGGGAGCTTCCCTGATAGACAACATTTCACACATGTTGTCACAACCCATTGCTAGAGGAATTAAATAATACATATTGTGTTACTCTACTGGGAGAAGACTCTTAGAAGCTTGCATCTGGTTTCCTTCAGACTTTGCCCCATGTTCCTATTCCCTTGGCTGATTCTGTTTTTTATCTTTCCACTGTAATAACTCATAGCTGTATGACTATATGCCGAGTCCTTTGAGTCATCCCAGCAAATTGTCAAACCTGGGGGTGGTCTTGGGGACCCGCGAGAGTTTCCCTATCTATGTAAACAATGAACAACACTACTTACCTCCAGGGTTGTTGGGGAGATAAAGTAAGATAAAAGTTATGACATTTTGTAAATAGAAAAGGGCTGCACAAACATCCTTATATTCAGAACTTTTAAACATATATATTTAATACCAACTGCAGTTATGCATGCATTTAGGAAATGAATTTCAGAAACTGAATTTTAGTCATTTCCAAGATTAGGAAAATCCAATAGATCCCTTCCTCTTCTCATAACCAAAAAATTTGAGGAGACTGTCTGAATGAGTGGTTGTTAGCCAAGAAGATTATGTGCAGGTCTTAGACCAGTATAGAAATGACACAAAGAGGCAGGCTGGGTGAGGCTGTATCAGAGAAGCTTTCTAAATAGGCAAGAGCTGTTTTCCACAAAATCTCCTGAGTCACACTAGTATCCAATGAAAATCAATCTCATTGCTTTATAGTTACCTTGTATATTTCAACTGGCAATAATGTGTGTGTGTATACTTAGGGAAGTAACACATGAAAACACTGTGGTAAAAAATAATCCAGATAATACATATAAAGGGCATGTTCCCTCCGCTGCCCTACTCTTCCAAAATTCCAGTTCCATATCCAGAACTAACCATGGTTATCAGCCTAGTCCAGATCTTTCAGACATTTTTACTAGATATTCACACATATACGTAAAGACCTTAATATATATATATATATATATATAGCTAATAAATACATAAGTATATTGTAGCAAATATCTTGAGTATTTATGTAGATAGAAAAATAATATACACATACACACATATACGTGTGCATATTTGTGAGTGTGTACCTATTGAAATGTGCAAAGATAAGTGGAATTATACTGTATGTATATATTATTCTATAACTTGCTTTTTTCCAGTCTTAGAGATTTATTTTTATCATTGCATATAGATCTAACTCATGTTTTTGCCATAATGAAATATTCTTGTGCATGCCTTCTGTGCACATGTGCAAGGTTTTTCTAGGGTAAGAACAAGTGGAATTACAGAGTCACAGGGGTATACACTTTTAATTTTCATAGATACTGCTGCTAAATTTTCTTCTAAAGTGGCTATTCCAATTTATACTCTTGCTAGCTAAGTAGGAGAGTACTCGAGTCCCTACACCCTTAACCAACATTTCATATTACAAGACTTCAAAATTTTTACCAATTGGATGGGTGAGGAATAGTATCTTTTCATTAAATATATGTCACATTTAGTTAAAACTGTTTGACTCCACAAAGGGAGTTGAGTCCTGGGTTACTAGAACTCATGACAATCTTCATTAATCAGAACCTATACCTCCTCAAGTTTTTCTATAGCAATTTTTCAGTGATAAAAAGAAAAATACTTAGGGGGCACCTGGATGGCTTCGTTGTTAAGTCGTTGTTAAGCCTTCGGCTCAGGTAATGATCCCAGGGTTCTGGGATCGGGCCCCGCATCGGGCTCCCTGATCAGTGGGGAGCCTGCTTCTCCCTCTTCCACTCACCCTGCTTGTGTTCCTTCTCTCGCTGTGTCTCTCTCTTTCAAATAAATAAATAAAATCTTTAAAAAAATACTTAGAACAAGAAATTACATTTATTTCTCAGAGAGTGATTTACATGTGATGAAAAGGTACTGTTTACAATAAGAATTTGTTTCCTCTTTTTTAATTTTATTATTTTTTAAAGATTTTATTTATTTATTGGACAGACAGAGATCACAAGTAGGCAGAGAGGCAGGCAGAGAGAGAGGAGGAAGCAGGCTCCCTGCTGAGCAGAGAACCCTATGCGGGGTTCGATCCCAGGACCCTGGGACCATGACCTGAGCCGAAGGCAGAGGCTTAACCCACTGAGCCACCCAGGCACCCTGTTTGGCTTTTACGAATGATATATATGCATCTGACATTAACAAAAAATTAAGTTTAAAAAAATGTTAAACAAGACTATAATAACAAAAAGGAAATAAAACCTCTAATGGCAACTCAGTTCCTATTTTGGAATACCCGAAGGGAATTCTCTACCCCAAGGGAAAAAAGCGTTGAAAATTATTTAGGAGAAACACTTTTCTTGTTTTTACTCTGGAAATTTAGGGGAGCTGTTGGTAGAAACACATGAACACGATCATGATTTCTTTTTTTTAAAGATTTTTATTTATTTATTTGACAGAGATTACAAGTAGGCAAGAGAGGCAGGCAAGGAGAGAGAGGAGGAAGCAGGCTCTCCGCGGAGCAGAGAGCCTGATGTGGGGCTCGATCCCAGAACCCTGGGATCATGACCCGAGCCGAAAGCAGGGGCTTTAACCCACTGCGCCACCCAGGCGCCCCACGATCATGATTTCTTGATACCAGCATACAGGACCTGAGGGTGGTAGGATATAACTAGATAGGGAAACAATCTACCCTTTCCTCTACCAGCACTGGTAACATCACTTGGTGGATGGGAAACACTGAGCTACAGTGGAAAATAAGGTCTGGAGCAAGGGTAACTCTGTGGAATAACCTGAAAGCCAAAGACTTGTCTTTTAGTAAAGACCTGATTATTAATAAGCAGGGGCCAGTTAGAACTACCACTAGGAAAAACAGTATATTTATATATACTTATGTATATATTTTATATATTTTGGCCTCTAGCCATTTGCCCAGTCAAGTGATACCCATTATAAGTCTCCTCCTAATTCACATTATAACCAAGGCCATCTACTAAGAGATCTATCTTTCTTAGACTCTCAGTATAGTTATTAGAACAAAATTTCTCCACAAGTAGGGACTACATTTATTATTATGTTATCAAACTATTTATTAAATACCCATTGCATAAGGCAAGGTATTAGAGTAAATGAAACAAAATGGCAGGTTCCCTATCCTGAATGTATCATTTTTTGAAAAAACAAAACAAAAAAACCAATGCTCATTATGTTGTCTCATCATCATCACAAATAGCACCAATAGTGTGCCCGTTCTCTTTCCAAACAAAGAGAGATGGTAGACATGAACAAATGCTGCTCTAGTAAATAAATATCTTACCTGGTACTGGAAATGAATGGGTTGTAGTTGGCTGTCATTCTGAGTCATCTTTCTGGCGAGGGCCTCTTTCAGTGCAAGGGCTTTATTCAACTCAACAAGCTCCTTAGACATCTGAGCTTGACGTAGAGCATGCTGAGTAGTGAAAGCATCAGAAGACCTACTGGTCTCTGGACTGGTTTCCACTTGCTGGAAAAGATCAGGATAATGATTTGTAAGAGAAAGAAGCCATTGGAGTTCCTTAGGTCCTGCTTCATCAGGTCTCACAGCCACCTCTCCATTACTAGTACCACTGTTCTTTTAAAAATATGGCTTCTTGTAGATTTGCATTAAACATATAAGATGAATTGAGCCTAGGCTATTTCCCCGTGCTCATGGCATCTTATTTCTTATATCCTTTAACTGACCCTTCTAGAGCACACTAAGTTTCTTGCTCTTTCCTTTATTGATCAGGCTAACATTTCTTAGCTTTTATCTCATTCTAAGGGGTCTTTACAGAAGAAAGAGTTCTGGAAATGGCACTTTAGGAATGGTGGCAACAGAGAAGAGGCTTCATTTATTCTCACAGAGCTCACCTCTGGCACCTGATTTATCTCCTATCTTTCTTCTTGCAGAATATGAAAAATACCGATACATGTTTATTTTAGGGGGGAAAAGATGTCTCAAGCAAACCATTGTCTGGCCTTCTATTCCGATTTTACTCTATAACCTTTAGCCAACATCTAGTACGTTTTATCTATTCTTGCAACTTGAACACTCCAGATATTCTCCTTGGTTCTTTTAGCTCCTAACCATCCCATCCACAGAAAAAGTATGATGAGAAAAAAAATTTCTTCCACGTCTTCTCTGATGCATTTTCGACTCTGCCAAAATTTCCTGATTTGTTCCTTTCCTCATTCTAACTTGCTAGACAGCAGATGCAGGATACTAGCATCTAACAAGGAATCTGTAAGCCAGATTGCAAATAAGGAAAATGACATCCTTGAGATGCCCTGCCATCCATCACCGGTTATACTAATTTATACTATTAGAGATGGAGCCTATCCAATTTAGGGGTTTTCCAAAGCTGACATTTACACTCAAGATTTCTGGATTTCCAAGGTATTCTATGGACAATGGTAGCAATCGGGGATGCTCTTCCTCAGCTGAGTGATACATTACAGGAAATGGCACAATTAAAGCTCCTAGTTCTACACAAAGCCGATTACTTACAGCTTCTGGTTCCACTGTATTATCAATGGCTGCAGCCATGCAAGCAACAGTTTCATCCTGCAATGACAAATGATGTTTCAGTTTAGGAAGAGACTCTGAAGTGAAGCTTACTAGTGGATTTTATATTGCTTATTCAGTTTTTTTTTTTCAAGTGTATGTAGAGACTGTTTAAGGCGCTGGACCCATTTTGTGGTATATATATATCCAAACCACAGATTTCCAGTTCCTACCTCTTAAGTCTGTCCTTGTTATAAGGTCAATTGTGTAGTTGTTGTAAAAAAAAAAAGGGGAGGGGGTCATGTGGCAATTGATATATTTATTGCACCTCTCCTGCTCTGTCAGAGATCAATGGTCCAGAGTGAAACATTAGCCGTTCTCACAGGCCAAAGTTTAACCCATTTTATAGACTCTACCCTTTCTTTATGTTTTTACCACCAAGTTTACCTCTATGATATATGGGTCTAGCTAGTTCTCATGGACATACCACCCTAAAAACAGACATATGAAATAAAGGTAATGCAGTAGAAAAGTGAAAAGAATGAAAGGTTATTTTGTGTTGTTGTTTTTTTTATAGTCAGTCGAGGTAGCAAGAGCCTATACTAGGAGATACATTCCACAGGTAGACACCCCAGAAAGATGTGCTCATGAAGTCAGACAAAGATCCGGCAGCTTTTCTCCCTCATATACATAAGAACCAATCAATCATACAACAGCTATTCCAGGTAGTGGTTATTTGAAGGGAAAGAGTAAGCACTGATTCCCTTCCAGAGAAGGGCTATTCTTCTTTTGGGCACTGGAAAAACCACCATCTAAAAGGGAAACCTAAAACCATGAATTAGGACTAATTTGTTCATAGACTGTCATACGAGTAAGCTCTGTTCTCCCCCACTGGAATTTAGTTAGGCTTTATTTGGCATTGGGCTGTATGGATTACCACTCCTGTTTAAGTGATTCTGCAAGCCCTGGGAAGAAAGGATTCTTTCCAGGAAGTCACATGATTAAAGAGGTCATAGGTGAAGAAGCTATTGGCTCAACAGCAATGAAAAAATTCAGGGTTAGCACACAGAGTGTCTGGATCAGTCCAGTGAAACATTACATAGTTCTTGAAACTTGAATCTCAGTACCTTCAAGGCGAGGAGCAAAGAGGCCCTTAGTTAAGTGCTATTTGCAAAGTACTTCCCTGCCCAGAAATTCCCAATCAGTGAGACTCAAAGAAAATTCAGAGGAATCTCCAGTATTCCCACATCCCTTCTCATCATCACAATATTCATGATCCTCAAAGGGCCAGACATGAGACTCTTCTGGAACAACAGCACTTCAATATACTGTAGGTTAACAGTTACCCCTTCTTTCTTCCCCTATTTTCAGTTTCAGTAAATGGCCTACTTATAAGACCTATCCTAGATTAGCAAAGCTTGTAACACTGGCTTTTGGAGACTTTTTTCTAGTACCTTCCAGAGGGTCAGGATCAAAGTAGATGGGTTAATCTTTGAAGAAGACATGTTACTGTGGGTTTACCTTTTGGTCTGTGGCCCAATAAAGTTTTGTAATGTGAAAGTTTAAGCTTTGGTGACATGTTCTACATGAAATGGTAGGATTCTGCCTTCATAATCCTAAATACAAATACATAACAATAGGATTTATTTCAATCTAACAGCCTTTCTCTCATTCTAAGCCTGCAATGGAGAACCTCTCCTAAGGTAAAAATACATGATTTGCTGAAGGCGATGGTCAGGGAAACAAGCTAGGGTACACTGAGCTATATTATATTAACCAGCAATACCCTCCCATATGAAGTTCACACTTGGAGGGAGTAGGCCATACCATTACTGGGCATGCAAGATGCTTTTTATGGAAACGGTCTTAGAGGAGGGGGTAAAAACAGCAACAATAAAATTCGATTTTGTGGGAAGTGAAAGGACTGCATGAATTTCCTCACAGGTGACTACAGCAAGGAGGTTTGTTTGAATTGTGTTTTAAAGGAAGAAATGGTACAATTTAGTGCTTAAAGCCCCAGGGGGAAGATTTGGGAACAATGGTTGCCTTCATCACTAAAAAGGGGGTGTTCACCTGTCACTTAAAATAAAAATAGTTTTAATCCAGAACGAAGGGCACAAGCACTTACAATTGAAACATTTTGCCTTCACTGTAGTGAGTCTTAATAAAAGCCACAGGATACGTTGTTGTGTATTTCTAAAAAATATGTAGCTGGGAGGGTCCCCAAACAATAGACATGGAGAACTCTGATTCAAGAGTCCAGCAGGAGCCCTGGGCAAAGGGGTTTACTCTGCCTAACTGTGATAATGGAGGGAAGCCAAGGAAAGGCTTTATCAGCTTGTGGCAATCTTTAGCACCTTCTCGTTTCAGGCGCCAAGTGAATTTTCGTGGCAGATTCAGCGATTCTACAGAGTCCCTGTGAGTCAGCCACCACTAGTGACTTCCCTCTAGAGGCACGCCAGGCACCAGTCATATCACCAGATCCTCACTGCGGATATGCCTTCTCTTCTGTTAACAACTGGTTTCCATGGGTTTCCTTCATCCTCCCTCCGTGACTCGAAGCCCCAGAAATGAGGTGGTGGGAAATCCTCTAAGATCAGTGTGGTGGCCATGAATGATGATATCCTGGGTCACTCTTTTGTGATCATTTAAGCTTCAGCTCCAATATGGTCCCACAACCTAGATTATCTTAATTTTGAGGCAGCTCACACAAGGTGTTCAGACATCAGATGTTTCAGCTATATTTAAATGGAATTATCGATGGTGAAATTTCACCTTGTGATAGCCATTCTCTGGCATACACTCTATAATTTAGCCACAATGAAGTCCTTATTATGTTCTAAACTTTCATCCCTTTATGCTTTGGCATATACCTTTTTATATAGGCTGTCTTTTCCTGTTTGTGTGACAAACTTCTATTCATTTTTTAGAGCCCAGTTTCTCCTGTACTGACTTCCTGAATTTTCCAGGCAGTTAATCACCCTTTGCTCATATTGCTGGTGTAAGAGGATTAAAACAGAAAGAGAAGGTTCTTAGTTTTCCTTGCCTCCTTTACCCCTTCTTTGCCACCTCTCCCACCTGTGAACCTTAACCAAAGAACAAACTACAAGGCTTGCAAGAATGACCCTGAAAATAATTGGACAGTTAGCAGGATGGGGTTGCACCATTGTTCTTAATTTAAGCAAGAGGCACGAAAACTGGAACAGGCTCCAACCAGAAGTTTTGAGGCAATTAACCACAGAACTGCTACCTGAGCCAAACCACAAGGACACCCCACCCCCTCGCTTCTCACCTTACAAAACTCTAATCCTGCTTTGACTCGGGGAGTTACCTGGAGTTCAGGAGCTCCCTGAGTACCTCAGC
>PISX010027675.1:0-22663 GCA_004024625.1 Mellivora capensis | reverse complement strand
GGGGGGAGGGGGTCGGGAAAGGGGGGTGGGGTAATGGACATTGGGTTGGGGAGGGTATGTGCTATGGTTAGTGCTGTGAAGTGTGTAAACCTGGCGATTCACAGACATGTACCCCTGGGGATAAAAATTTGTTTATAAAAAATAAAAATTTAAAAAAAAAGAAAAAAAGAAAACAAAAAAATCTCAAACAACCTAATTTTATACCTCAAGGAACTAGAAGTAGAAGAACAAACAAAGTTCAAAGTTAGTAGAAAGAAGATTAGAGCAAAGATAAATGAAATAGAGATTTTAAAATGATATATCAGGAAAAAAAAGATACGGATTTTTGAAAATTGACAAACTTTTTTTTTTTTTAAAGATTTTATTTACTTATTTGACAGACAGAGATCACAAGTAGGCAAGAGAGACAGGCAGGGAGAGAGAGGAGGAAGCAGGCTCTCCGCGGAGCAGAGAGCCCGATGTGGGGCTCGATCCCAGGACCCTGGGATCATGACCTGAGCCGAAGGCAGAGGCTTTTACCCACTGAGCTACCCAGGCACCCAAAATTGACAAACTTTTTGCTAGACCCACCCCACCCTGCCAAAAAAAGGACTCAAAATCAGAAATGAGAGAGGGATATTACAACTGATTCCACAAAAATACAAAGGGTCATAACAGACTACTATGAATAATTATATACCAACAAATTTAAAATCCTAGAAGAAATCAATTCCCAGAAACATAACCTACCAAGTTTGAATCTTGAAGATTTGAGAACTTGAAGAACGAAAAAATCTGAACATAAAAACTATTAATAATGATATTGAATCAATAATAAAAAAACCTCAGCAGAGGAGAGAGCTAACATGGCACCATAGCAGGAGGACCCTGGGACCATCTCATCCCTGGAACACACATATAACTCTCATTCTCAATACTAAACAAATCAACCTGAGGACTGGTAGATCAAACTACACAACTAGAGGGAGAGAAGAGGCCATAACAAGGGAGGTCGGAAGTGTGGAGATGTGATTGGGGGAGAAATGGATTGTGGGTCCTGCAAAGGGGAGGAAGCCACGGTTGCAGAGAAAGAGGAGACAGAGAGGAATGCACAGGAGATTGCACAAGGAGAACACTCCCCTAAAATCATTAGCTGAGAAAATGATAGAGGCTGATTTTTGTGAGTTTTTGCAACTAGTAGAGCTTGAAGCCTGGAGTTCTAAGGTCCGAGAGCTTGGCTGTGATATAGCCCTGAGAGTGCTACCCTGCTCCTGGAGAGAAGGCAGGTAAGCAACCTGGGGTGGAGGGTTGGGGGGAGATGGCACAATCTGAGGAACAACTAAGGGTCACAGGGGAGAAATGGCACACTCTTCTTGGGGTGCATCTATGAGAGGTAGTGTTGGCAGAGATGTCAACTCTCCTGGGACAAGGACCCGGTGGGCACCATTGCCCTCCCCTGCCTCTCAGCATAGATGCAGACTGACCTGCAAAGGGAAGTTTGCCCTATGTCTGGCTGCCTACTCGGCTTGCCCCAAGTCCCGCACCTCTCTGCTCTGGTATGACTGCCCTTCTCAGTCAAACCTACCTCAGTCCCAGCATGGTGAGACCCCCCTCCACCCCAGAGGACTAGCAGGCCCTTTCCCACCCCAGGTCCCTAAAGTCTGTGGCTTTAAAAGTTAGCAGACTTGGCTGGGATAGAACCCAAAGGCACTGCACTGCTCCAGGCAGGCAAGCAACCTAGAGAGAGAGAGCATGAAAACAGAAATCTGAAAAACACCTGGGATGCACAAGGGGAGATTATTTGTTCTTTTGGATGTGCTTCCTGAGAGCAGTAAGCACAGCATGAGACTCCTCTCCAGACAAGGGAGATGGCTGGTGCCATTTCCCTCCCTCACCCCTTAGCATAAACCTGCTGCAGTAAGCAGTACAGCAATACTGGCTGGCAGACCTGCTTCCACCAAGTCCTGACCCCTGTGCCCTGCCAGTACTGCCCTTCTCTGGCAGGTGTGCTGGAGACCCAGCACAGCAGGCTCCTCCTCAGAAGACCAGCAGAAACCCTACACACACCACGTTTCGTGACCAGAGAGTTCTACAAGTCTTCAGTTCCAATGGAAGTATCGTCAGGTCTCATTTAACAAACAGACTTAGCACACCTTGTTAAAACTAGCCACATTCAGGCCCAGGCCCAAACACTGCACACTGCAGGCAAGGAGAAACTGCAGAACACTGAGCTGAGGGATACAGCAGCTATTCACAACACAGCAGCAGAGAGCACGAGCTCACATCAGACAGCACTCCCTGAAGCACCAGGCCCTGGACACTTTATGACCTCTTCTTCATAAAACCATCAATCTTTAGAGCAGGAAACAAAAGAGGCTCTTCCAATACACAGAAGAAGACAGGCAAAATGCCAACATGGAGCAATTTATCTCAAATGAAACAAGAAAAGTCACAGAGATCTAACCACAGATAAGTAATATGTCTGATAGAGAATTTAAAGCAACAATCAAAAGGATACTCACTAGGCTTCAGAAAAGAATGGAAAACTTCAGAGTGGTCCTTACCAGAGATCAAAGAGTTACAAAACAGTGAAAAATGAAAAATGCAATAACTGAGATTTGAAACAAAGTAAAGGCAATGACCACCAGGGTGGAAGCAGCAGAGGAATGAGTAAGTGATACAGAAGATAAAATAATGGAAAATGATGAAGCTGAACAAAAGAGAGAAGAATTATAGAACACAAGAATAGACTTAGGGAAGTCAGTGACTCCTTCAAACCTAACAATCGTATCATAGGAGTCCCAGAAGTAAAGAGAGAAAAGGGGTAGGAAATAATAGCTGAATACTTCCCTAATCTGGGGATGGAAACAGGCATCCAAATACAGCAAGCACAGAGAACTGCCATCAAAATTGACAAAAGCAGACCAACACCAAGACATATTATAATTAAACTTGTAAAATACAGTGATAAAGAAAAAAATCCTAAAAGCAGTAAGACCAATGAAATCCCTAACTTACAAAGGAAGACCCATAAGGCCAACTGCAGATTTCTCAACAGAAACTTGACAAGCTAGAAGAGAGTGGCATGATATATTCAAAATGCTGAATGGGAGAAGTCAGCAGCCAAGAATCTTCTATCCAGCAAGACTATTGTTCAGAATATAAGAAATAAAGAACTTCCCAGACAAAAAGTAAAGGAGTTTGTGACCAGTAAACCAGCCCTGCAAGAAATTTTAAAAGGGACTCTTTGAATGGAAAGACCAAAAGTGACGAAGAACAAAAATGAACAGAGAATATCTCCAGAAACAACAAGTAATAAAATGGCAATACATGCATATCAATAATCACTCAGAATAAAAATGGACTAAAAACGCCCATCAAAATACATAGGGTGTTTTCATCAAAGTGAAAATCCATTTAATCCATTTTATCAAAATGGATTTTAAAAAAAAGACTCATCTATATGCTGCCTATAAGACACTCATTTTAGCCTTAAAGGAAACTGCATATTGAAAATGAGGGAATGGAGAAACATTTATCATGCACATGAATATCAAAAGAAAGCCAGAGTAGCAATACTTCTACCAGACAAACTAGATTTTAAGCCAAATACTGTAACAAGACATGAACAAGAACATCATATCACGATAAAGGGGACTTTCCAACAAGGTCTAACCACTGTAAATCTTTATGCCCCCAACATGGCAGTGAGCACCCAAATACTAAAGAAATAATAACAAAAATAAACTGGTAATAATACAATAATAATAGAGGACTTTAATACTCCACTTAAGACAATGGACAGATAATCTAGGCAGAAAATCAAGGAAACAATGGCTTTGAATGACACATTGGACCAGATGGATTTAATAGATATATTCAGAATATTTTATCCTAAAACAACAGAATACACATTATTTTCAAGTGCACATGGGACATTCTCAGAATAGATCACATACTAGGTCATAAAATAGGCCTCAACAAGTTTAAAAAGATTAAGATCACACCACGCATAATTTCTGACCACAACACTATGACACTTGAAGTCAACCACAAGAAAAAACTTGGAAAGACCACAAATACTTGGAGGTTAAACCACATGCTACTAAAGAATGAATGGGTCAACCAAGAAATCAAAGAAGGAATTAAAAAAAAAAACATGGAAACAAATAAAAATGAAAACTCAATGGCCCGAAACCACTGGGATGTAGCAAAGACTACCATAAGAAGGAAATATATAGTACTAGAGGCCTACCTCAAGAAGAAAAATCTCAAATAAAGAACCTAACCTTATACCTAAAGGAGCTAGAATAAGAAAGCAAATAAAGCATAAAGCTATCAGAAAGGAAATAATAAAGACTAGAGCATAAATAAATGATACAGACACTAAAAAAACAATAGCACAGATCAATGAAACCAGAAGCTTGTTCTTTGAAAAAATTAATAAAATTGATACACCCCTAGCCAGATTTATCAAAAAGAGAAATGACTCAAATAAATAAAACCACAAATGAGAGAGGAGGAATAATAATCAACACTACAAAACACAGTTATAAGACAATATTATGAAAAATTAAATCCCAAAAAGTTGGACAACCTGGAAGAAATGGATACATTTCTAGAAACATAGAAACTACCAAAACTGAAACAGGAAAAAATAGAAAACTTGTACAGACTGATAACCAGCAAAGATACTGAATCAATAATCAAGAATATTCAAACAAACAAAAGTCCAGGTCAGAAGCCTTCACAGGGAAATTCTACTAAACATTTAAAGAAGAGTTAATATCTATTCTTCTCAAATTATTCTAAAAAATGGAAATAGAAGGAAAACTTCCAAATTCATTCTGTAAGATATCAGCATTACCCTGTTACCAAAACCAGACAAAGACTCGACTAAAAAAAGAGAACTACAGGCCAATATCCCTGAAGAACACGGATGCAAAAATTCTCAATAAATTACTAGCAAATCAAATCCAATAATACATTAGAAGAATTATTCACCATGATGAAATGGGATTTATTCCTGGGCTTCAAAGGTGGTTCAATATTCACAAATCAATCATAATACATCACAATAATAGAAAGGATAAAAATCATATGACCCTTTAAATAGATACAGACAAAGCATTTGACAAAGTACAACCATCCATGATAAAAACAAAACAAAAAAAACCTCCACATAGTAGGTTGTGAGAGAACATAACAACATTAAGGCCATAAAAGAAAGACACACAGGGGCATCTGAGTGGCTCAGTGGATTAAAACCTCTGCCTTCAGCTCAGGTCATGATCCCAGGTCCTGGGATTGAGCCCCACATCAGGCTCTCTGCTCAGCGGGGAGCCTGCTTCCCCCCACCCCTCTCTGCCTGCCTCTCTGCCTACTTGTGATCTCTGTCAAATAAATAAATAAATCTTTAAAAAAAAAAAAGGAAGAAAGAAAGACACACAGCTAGTATCCCCCTCAATGGGGAAAAACAGAGAGCTTCTCCTCTATGGTCAAGAACAAGACAGGGATGCCCACGCTCACCATGGTTATCTGGCTGTACTGGAAGTCCTACTATCAGCAGTCAGATAACAAAAAGAAAAGGCATCCAAATTGACAAAGAGAAGCCAACCTTTCATTATTTGCAGATGACATAATACTGCATACAGAAAACCCAAAAGAATCTACCAAAAAATTGCTAGAAGTAATACATGAATTCAATAAAGTCTGGATGCAAAAGTCAATGTACAAAAATCTGTTGTGTTTCTATATACCAAAAAAGAAGCAGCAGAAAGAGAAAAATCAAGGGATCAATCTCATTTACAATTGTACCAAAACCTATAAGATACCAAAGAATAAACCTAACAAAAGAGGTAAAAGATCTGTATGCTGAAAACTATAAAACAATGATGAAAGAAATTGAAGATGACACAAAGAAATGGAAAAACATTCCATGTTCATGGATTGGAAGAATAAATATTGTAAAAATGCAATCCCTATCAAGGAGGGAAAAGGGAGGACGAGGGGTAAGGGGAGAAGAGGAAGGAGGAGGGGGAGTTAGGAGGAAAAGGACTGATGTAACAGTTCCCAACAAAATGTTAGCAAACCAAAGTCAGACTCAAAAAAGTGTGTATACAGGGAATGTAGCTCAACATAATAAAGGCCATATATGACAAACCTGCAGCTCACATCATATTCAATGACTAAAAGCTGAAAAGCTGAATAGTTTTCCTGTAGTATCAGGAATAAAACAAAGATACCACTGTTGCTAATTTTATTCAGCACAGTACTAGAAGACTTGGCCAGAATAATTATGCAAGAAAAAAATGCATCCATATCAGAAAAGAACAAGAAAGGGGCGCCTGGGTGGCTCAATGGGTTAAAGCCTCTGCTCAGGTCATGATTCCAGGGTCCTGGGATAGAGCCCCACATAGGCTCTCTGCTCAGCAGGGAGCCTGCATCCTTCCTCTCTCTGCCTGCCTCTCTGCCTACTTGTGATCTCTGCCTGTCAAATAAATAAATAAAAACTTTTAAAAAGAAAAGAAGAAAAACTATTTCCAGGTGATATATTTTATATAGAAAACCCTGAAGACTCAACCAAAAACTTGCTAGAATAAACAAATTTAGTAAAGTTGCATAATATAAAGCCAGCACACAGCAGTCAGCTACATTTCTACACACCAATAAAAAGCTATCATTGAGAAATGAAGAAAATCCCATTTACAATTTCATCAAATGAATAAAATAACTAGGAATAAATTTAGCCAAGGAGATAAAAGACCCATACAATGAAAATAGTAAGCATCAATGAAAAAGGATGAAAAAGAATATAAATAAATGGAAAGATATTCCATGTTAATGGATTAGAAGAATTATTTTTTTTAATTGTCTATAGTACCCAAAGCAGTCTACAGATTCAGTGCAATCTCTATTAAAATTCCAATGGCATTTTTCATAGACCAAACAACCGTAAAATTTGTATGGAACCACCACAGACCCCAATAACCAAAGCAATATCAAGAAAGAACAACAAAGCTAGAGGCATCATGCTTCCGGATTTCAAACTATATTAGAAAGCTATAGTAATTGAAACAGTATGGCACTGACTTAAAAACACATAGAACAATTGAACAAAATAGAGAGCCCAAAAATACATCTGTACAGATATGATCAATTAATTTGCAACAAAGGAACTGAGAATATACAATGGAGAAAGGGAAATGATCAATAAATGTTACTGATAAAACTCAATGGTCACATGCACAATAAAGAAAATGGACCACTATCTAACACCATACATAGAAACAAAATGGATCAAAGACTGAAACTAAGATCTAAAATCATAGAACTCCAAGAAGAAAACATGGGCAGTAAGCTCCTTGACATCAGTCTTGGCAATGTTTTTTTGTTGTTTTTTTTTTTTTAAATCACCAAAAGCAAAGGCAACAAATGTGAAAATAAACAAGTGAGACCGTATCAAACTAAAAAGCTCTGCACAACAAATAATCAGCAAAAGGGAAGGATCACTACCAAATCAGAGAATATATTTATAAGTCACATATTTAATAAAGGGTTAATATCTAAAATATATAAAGAACTCATACAACTCAAAAGCAAAAGCAATCTCATTAAAAACTAGGCAGAGAATCTTAATAAACACTTTTCCAGTGAAGATATACAGATGGTCAACAAGTACATGAAAACATCACTAATCATCAGGGAAATGCAGATCAAAACCACAGTGAAATATCGTCTCACACCTGTTAGAATGGCTATCATCAAAAGGACAAGAAATAACAAGTGTTGGTGAGGATGTGGAGAAAAGGAAATCTTCTTGCATTGTTGATGAGAATATAAATTGGTGCAGCCACTATGGAAAACAGTATGGAGATTCCTCACAAAAATTAAAAAAAGAATTGCTGTATAATCTAGTAATTTCATTTCTGGGTGTTTATCTGAAGGAAATAAAGATACTAACACAAAAAATATCTGCACCCTCTGTTCACTGAAGCATTACTTATAATGGCCAAGACATGAAAGTGACCTAAGTATCCCCCAATGGACGAATCAAGAAATTGTGATACACACACACACACACACACACACACACACAGGATTGTTATTCATCCTGAGGAAAAACAAAAAAAAAGAAAACTTGTCATTTGTGACAACAAGGATGGACCATGAAAACATTATGTTAAGTATACCAGACAGAGAAAAACAAATACCTTATGATCTCACAATGTGGAATCTAAACTAAACAAAAGCAAGCTGAGAGGGACAGAACAGATTGTTGGTTGCCAGAGGTAGGGGGTGAAGGGTGAACAAAATGGTTGAAGGGGATCAAAAGTTACAAAGTTCCAGTTATAAGTAAGTCATGGGATGTAATGGACAACATGGTGACTACAATTAATACTGTATTGTGTTTTTGAAATTTGATTTAAAAAAACAGTTGCTAAAAGTAGATCTTAAAAGTTCTCATTACACACACAAAAAATCTGTATATATGACAATGGATGTTAACAAGACTTTATTATAGGGATCATTCTGCAATATATACAGATATCGATCATTATGTGTACATCTGAAACAAATATGTTACATGTCAATTATATCCTTATATAAGTGTGATTTGGGGATCAAAGAGTGAATGCATACTCAGTTTTGTGATATAATGCCAAATGTACCTCTTTAACAATTGCCCTATTTTGAATTCCTTCCAGCAAAGTATTAGACTACCCGTTTCTTCATAGTTTCACCAACAGAACGTTTTGTCAAGCTTTGGACCTCTACCAGTCTAACAGTTATCTCCTTGAGTGGTTCTAATTATTCTTCCATCATAAGGTTTAATTTTCTCAGATGTTTAAAAGCTATTTGCCTTTCTTATATTTTTAAGTACTACTTACTCATGATTTTTATCCATTCTTCTATCAGGTTTAGTGTTTTACTCTTAACTTTTAAGAGTTCCTTTTGTATCAGAGTTAATGGACACTTTGTGATGCAAGTTGCAAAAATTTTCTTTGACTTTCCTGAGCTCATCACTTTTTATTTTGCTTCTGGGTTTTGAATCATAGTTAAAAACACATCAAGCTATAAAATTTACCCATGTTTTCTGTTAGTAGTTTTAGGTTTCATTTTTTTTTTTTTTACATTGTGATCTCTGATCCATTTGAAACTTGACATATGATGTACAGATCCAGCTTTATGTTTTTTTCCTAAATGGCTGCCCAGTTGTCCTGGCTCCATTTATTCAATAACCAATATTTTCTCCAACTACATTTAATGCTACATTGATCATATATCAAATTTCCATATGCACAGGGTTTTCCTTCTGGACCCTGTACTCTATTCAATTCACTAATTTTTCTAATCATAGGCAAATTCACTACTATAGAAAATAAAAAAAGTATAATAAACTAAGTTTTTTATTTTAATTTCAGTATAATTAACAGTGTTATATTAGTTTCAGGTATACCACATAATGAATCAACAAATTCTAAACATCATTACTCAATGCTCATCATGTTAAGTTTACTCTCAATCCCCTTCACCAATTTTACCCAAACCCCCACCGGTCTCCCCTATGATATGCTTTATTTAAATGAGTAACTCAGTTAAAGGCTTTTGTTGTTTTTTTGTGTTTTTTTTTTAACAAGAACATTGGCTCTACATGGCTCTAAAAGATATTTATAAAACATTCCATCCAATGTCCTTCAACAGACGAATGGATAAAGAAAATATGGTTCATATATACAATGGAATATTACACCTCCACCATAAAGGATAAATACCCAAAAAAGGATTGATACTTTTGTATCAACAGGGACAGAACTGGAGGAGATTATGCTGAGTGAAATAAGTCAAGCAGAGAGAGTCAATTATCATATGGTTTCACTTACTTGTGGAGCATAAGGAATAACATGGAGGACATTAGGAAAAGGAAAGAAAAAGTGAATTGGGGGAAATGGGAAGGAGAGAAGAAGCATGAGAGACTGTGGACTCTGAGAAACAAACTGACGGTTTTGGAAGGGAGGGGGTGGGGGGATGGGTGAGCCTGGTGGTGGGTATTAAGGAGGGCACATATTGCATGGAACACTGGGTGTGGTGCATAAATAATGAATCTTGGAACACTGAAAAAATAAAATAAAATAAAAGTTCAGGACATGGATGTAGTGATGGTTCACAACCAATGAAAATGAATTTAATGCCACTGAACTATACCCTTAAAATGGTTAATATGATAAATTTTATGTTATGTATATTCTATCACAATTTTTAAAATAAATAATTCATGATTTTAAAAAAATTCCATCCAAGAAAAAGAGGATACACATTTTCCTCAAGTATACACAGAATCCCCTGATTAAATCACAAAAGAGACATAACAAATATTAAAAATTTAAGAAGCCTAAAATCATACCAAGTGTATTTTCCAACCATGATGGTACAAAACCAAAGATCAACAATAAACCTGGAAGATCTATAATGTAAGTATTAAATATTTATTATGGAAATACTATACAACACACTATTGTACAAGCAAGGGGCTAAATAAGAAATCAAATGGCAAATCAAAATATGTCTCAGAACAAAGGGAAAAAAAAACAATATTCCAAAACCTATGGCATGTAGCAAAAGTAGGCATTAGAGTGAAAAATAGCATTATGCTATAAATGTTTGTAATAAGATAAAAAGTTCAAGTAAACAATTTAACATTACACCACAAGGAACTAGAAAAAGAAGAAACAGCTGAAATTTAGTACAGGAAAGAAATACAAAGAAAACTCAGAAACAGACACTAGAATAAACAACATAACATTGAAAATATGAAAATTTTTTCAAAAAAATTAATTGGCAATGCTTTAATTACATTAACTAAGAGAAAAAAGAAGACTCAAAAGCCAAAATGAGAAATGAAAGAGAAAACAATACAACAGATACCATAGAAATGAAGCGTGTGATAACAGATTACTATTAGTAATAGTATACTAACAAATCAGATAACTTGGGTGAAAAAAGAAACAGATAATTCCTAAAAATGCACAAGCTGTCAAGATTGAATAATGAATCTTGAATCCAAGAAGTGGGAAATCTTAGACCAGTAACTACAATGAAAGTTGAATTCGGAATCAAAAATCTCCCAGCACAGGAAAACCCAAGACCACATGGTTTCATTTGTTTCCTGGCTGCAAACATTTAAAGAAAAACAATGACAATCTTTTTTTGATAAAAATCTTACAAATAATGAAATGGAACACATTCAAAATCATTCCACAAGGCCAGTACTACCCTGATACCAAAGCAGTATAAAAACAAGAGCAAAAAAGTCTAGTTTGTTGTCCAACATAAGTATTGCTACTCAGACTTCGACATCCAATTGCATGATAAATGTCTCTATACCCCCTCACTTTCAATCCACATGTGTCTTCAGATCTAAAATGAGTCTCTTGTAGGCAACATATAAATGGATCTAATTTTTTTCTTAATCCATTCTGACACCCTATGTAATTTATCGTATTTCTAAATCTACTGGAACTCCCCCCCACCAAGGTTTTATTCTTAGCTATTTTGTCATGTTTGTTTTTCCACATGAACTTTAAAATCAACTTGTCTAGAAAGAAAAAAAAAAAAAGATAGTGTTTCACTGAATTCATGCTAAATTTATATATTACCTTGAGGTAAATTTGTACTTTTATGATCTTAAGCCCTATTCAAGAACAGTAATTGTCTAGGTCTCCAAGTGTACTTTTAGATCTCTCAGGACACACAGAAAATACCATGTATATAATAACAACAACAATAATAATAATAAAGAGCTGTAAATTTCCAAATGCTTACATTGTGCCAAGCAATGTCTTAAGTGCTTTACTTATATTACTTTGTTTAAACCTCACAAAAATTCTTTGGGCTTTATGTTATCATCCAGATTTTACCAATAAGAAAACTAATAATTATAGAGTAAATAAGATTATAAATAAGGATATACAAACTAATCATTTTTGAAGCCAAAATACCATTTTCATTAATTATATTGACAAATATAAAAAGCCCAAAAATACAGTGTTGCTGAACCTCTAAGGACCCCAGTAGTCTCACACATTTTTGGGGGGGGTGGGGAGGGAGTGTTAACTGTGGGAACCTTCTGTTAAGTGCATATATGACATATAAACTGGGAATTTCTGATAGAATTTCTCATCTAGTATCACATATATACAAATATGAAGTATAAAGATTTTCATCCTTGCATTTTTCTAGCTGCAAAGACTAAAATAATATAACTATCTATCAGTTAAATGAAGCAGGTTAGGGTTAACTTGATAGCCATTACTGAGTATGAGGTTGATCCCAATGTACTGATTACGGAAAGACTGTTAAAACTTTAAAGGGATAAAGGCACAGAATTGTGGGAGCAATCTTCTCTCATTTATGCCATTAAAATAAGACATGTTTACATATGCATGTAAAGTTTCTGGAATGTATAACAGAATTTTCTCTCCAAAGAAGGCACTGAAGGTCTGAGGTAAGACAGACATTTACTTTTCATTATGCAGTGATTTTTTTTTCCCCATATGCAAGTATTACCTTTGAGATTTTGTAAAAGAACATATTAGAAACAGGAAGAACGAAGTGGTGGGATTTAAAATAAAATCAGCTTTGGGGACAAGCAACTAGCCCAATGTGGCTGTGTGGAAGGGAGAGCCGTGCTGTTTGCAGTGTTGAAGTCCTGTGTGTTAAAGTTAGAGGATGTACCATCAACACATGAAATTCAGGGACTCTCTACTAACCTGACTCTAGGAATGGCTCCCATGAGAAGTGCAAATTGGTTGAGAGAGGATGACAAGCGTCATTTATATTTGGTTTTACTTGATGGAGAAATCGGATGTTGTGAGCAAGCTTCAGAACCTATCATGGCAATTAGAGCTGTGAGAGCACTGCTGCTAAATTGGAGAAATGTTTTGGAGCTCAGGGTTCCTTTTGCAGACCGGGGAGCTCGCTTAGCAGGTGGGACTCCACCGGCTTTAGGTGCACTTACAAAAGCTTTATGCTAAATGCAAAATCCACACAATAAGCAGTTTTCAAACTCCATCCCTAGAGACTTAGCTTGTTAAAATTATTTTTCCCTAAACAAATATGTATTTGAAAAATGGGAAAATACTTATTTCACAGTTATCTTTTTTTTTGGCACTAGGGACAACTCAGAGTCTCCCGTTGAATGAAGACTAACCTGAGGGACATATTAGCTGATGCTGGCAGAAGGTCAGTCCTGGGCCCTGTGCTGCTTAATGATGTCTTGTCCCCTGATAAAGGACAGGCTCATCAAAGGATAAAAGAGCACCAAGCAGTCAGGAAGGAAGCAACATTTTGGAAACGAGAACAGAATTCAAATTATGTTAGTGAACTGAAAAAGCAAAGAAGAAAAACAGAAGGTGGGGGGGAGTACTTAAGATGGGAAAAGGAGGGGTGCCTGGATGGCTTAGTCAATTAACTATCCAACCCTTGGTTTTCAGCTCAGGTCATGATCTCAGGGTCATGAGCTCGAGCCCTTCTTCCGGGTCTGCACTCAGGGCAGAGTCTGCTTGAGTTTTTCTCTCCCTCTCCCTCTGCCCACTCCCACCACCTCTAAAGAAGAATTAAATAAATCATAAAAAAAAATGTTTGGGGAAAGGAAATAGCTGAAATCCAGGTGAAGAACTGCTCACCATGAAACCTGAAGGTCAGAGTAGGAAACAAGCCCTTGGTCAGTGTTTAGCCAGAAAACCCATGCTGTGAATCATGGACAATGGAAGAACATCCTCTCTTATATCAAGAGCTAGTCAGGCATTATTTTGAGCTCTCTTTTATTTCTGGGTTCTAATGCCTGCCTGGAAGGATGTTAAATAAATCAGACACGGTGACATGGTTGAGAAATAAGACCTAAAATGGAACTCTAGGAGCAGCAAATATCATGTTCGTAGATTTCTAAGAAGCATTATGTGAGTGGCTTCAGGAAGGGTGCCTTAACCTCAGAGTAGCTGAGAAGTCTACAAGGAAGGTTCATGTCAGGGCACCACTATGTTTTAATGGTGATGAATGGTGATAAGCCTCCATTCTAATTCAAGTACCCCTGGGAGTGGGTTAAGGAGATAACTGCCTTTGTGCTATAGACTGCCACGCAGCTCAAGGCTTCTTATTCATATTACTTACTGAAATTTTAAATAAATAATTCTTTCTACAAATATTTGAGTACCTACTGAGTGCCAAGCACTATTCTAGGCGGTTAGTATATATAATTCCTCCAAATAGAAATTCTATTTTCTAGCCAGTACTTCAGTGTTCATCTCTTCCTTAAAGTAATAAATCTTACACAGCTAGTAAAAGCCAGCTGACATTCTGTTTTGCCTGGAGATCTCTTTGGGCAAATCCAAAACATCATTAGTTACATGTTCCATCTTCCAAGTTACCACAGGAGACTGCTTTCCCAACTATTTCACAATTATATAGAATGGCTCCAATTTTTCCAGTTTCCTATAGCAATTTCTACATTTTTTCCAGCCTCTGGCCATTTTCAGAGATGAGACCAATGATGTAGTATAGGTTTTAACACCTCACTCTTGGCATCAATTCCTGTAGAATTTCTCTTTTGTCACCAAAAAGTCACATAACAATCAACTGGAGAGCACAGTTGCTTGAAACAGTAAGTAAGTGCTCATGAACCTGTAGCACAGGTCTGCTGGCATTGACTAAGCTCATTTGTGTCTATGGTCAGCTGCAGGTTGTCTACACCGCTTTGCTGATCTACAATGGACTCAGTTTAGGTCACTGAAGTGACTTCACACTCTACCACCCGTCTTTTGTTTTCCAGCGATGCAAGCCAGATTTGTACTTAAGGCAATTAAAGAGAAACTATAGAGCTAGTAGAAATGAGCAAGACTTCTCTGCTTGCCTCATATTCACCAAAGCAAATCCCAGAGCTGAACTCAAAGTGAAGGGGAACCCTTTCCACCTCTAGGTGAGAGAAGCTATAAAGTCACATGTGAAGGGCACGGATACAGGGTGGGAGGGGGGATAAATAATTGGGGATATTAATCCAGTAAATTTATCAAAGAGATTATGGCCATAATTCATATAAATATTTCTTGGTGGCAGTGCAAATGGTAAAAAAAAAAATAAACAAAATTAAATTAAATCTGGGGTCTTTACAGAGGTTGAGATAGAATAGTCTGATCGACCAGATGGACATGAGAAAAACACAAAAATTGATTTTGACTAAAGTTTGGCCAAGTGTGTGGGACAACAGACTTGGTATTAATTGAGGTGGAAAGACTGAACAGTAAGCAGGTACAAAGGAGACTATCAGGACCTTTATTTTGGACACTGTTGTAGTTAAAATAACTGCAAAACATAACCCCTCAAAACTGAGTGGCTTATTAACAGCAACCACATTGATACTCTCACAAATCTGTGGTTTGGGCTGGGCTCAAGAGCCATAGCTCATCTCTGCCCCATCTGGCATCAGCTAGAAAGGCTTCAAGGCAGGAAGCTGGAACCATCTGAAAGCTTGCTCTCTCTTGGGTCCAGCAGTTGATGCTGGGAAGACTCAAACAGCTGAGGTCTAGAAGAGCTGGGGATCCTCGGGCCTCTCTTTCTTTGTGTGATCTCATCATATAGTATCTAGAATATGGTGGCTTCAGGATAGCCAGATAGCTTACTTGTCAACTCAGGACTGCCAAGATGTGGGTTTTAAGACAGTCAGGCAGAAGCTTATTGGCCTTAGTTTTTCTAAACAGGTCTCAGAAGTCATACACACATCACTATATTCATTAGAAGTAAGTCACTAAAGTCAGTTCACGTTCAAAAGGGGATTTAGACTCCCCCTTAGGGAAAGGAACTGTCAAAGCATTTGTGGATATCTTTTTCAAGCCCCCACAAACATGATAAGCAACATGTTCATTAGAGTTCATATGAACCAATCTGGAACTGAGGGCAGAGATCCAAGCTGGGAATATAAATTTAAGAGCCAATGAAGAGATCTATATACCTGAAGTCTCAGGACACACCAAAACTTAAAAGCTGGTAGATGAGACAGAAGCAGCAAAGAAGATGAGAATGAATGGTTAAAAAAAATTCTGTGGGGAAAAACAAAAAGTATAATTTTTCTATAATTATTTTCCAAATAAAATGTAAGCCATGTAATGGCAACGATTGTTATCTTTCTCTTTGTGATTTTCCAGCACTATGTTTGTAGAAACTCAAAAATAGTTTTTGGATAAATAGATGTTGAACTATAGAAAGATTCAGGGCAGAGGCTCGGTGGCTGGGAGGTTGGGAAGGATATTACAGTGAGGAGTCTAATTCTTGGAATATACCTAAAACAGGTTAGAAATTCATTTCTGGAATCCTGTAGTAAGTCTGAGTCAACTGGTGTATCACAGAAATATAATGTGACATAGCAGGAGAGGATAAATACTCCAAAGGAGGAAGGCAGCAGAGAAATCAGTGACACAGTCTTGAGAAGTACAACTTCTTACACTGCTCCCCTATACCCCAAACTCCAAATGATCTTGTTGTTATTTAACTTTTCAGCTTCACCTTTTATCTTCATTTCCCTCTTAATTATTATGCTCACAATAAGTACCCTTTCTTTTCCAAAATGACCTTGTTGACCTGTGGCACAGCAGAAATTATTACTTTTTTAAAATCATGACTTGACATGATTCGCCACAGTTCAGGTATGTTTGGTCAATGGCCTCATCTGTCCCTGCTGTTTGATCTAGGATCAGGAGCAAAATGACAAGGGAGAATGAAGCTGGAGTCTAGTATACCAAGACCAAGTGGTTAAAAGACAGGAAGGATGGGAATAGAAAACAGGAAGAGAACATATATGGAATGTATGTAACATGCACTGTACATGTTACATTATTTAATTCTCACAACAAACATGTGATTTTGGTATTAACTGTTTTTACAGAAAAGAAAACAGAAGGTAAATTTTCCTAGGTCACAGAGCTAGTCGTTGAATCCAATACTCTGAAGCACTAAACGAATATAATAGGTCGGGAAGTCAGTCATAGGAAGACTGAAGTTCTAGCGTAGGAAAGTCAGCTCTCCGCAACTAGTGATCAAAGGAGAGATTAGTAATCAAAGTCTAGGTCCAGTCCTTGGGATCTCAGAGGGCAAGCTAGGATCACAAGGGGACGTAAACTAGGAAGGCAACATGTCAGGCACTATAAATCTGAGCCAACGAAATCATAGTCAACGTTTCAAATAGAATTATAGTATCTACGTGAGTCCTATGGACAGCATCTAGAGATAGCACTTGGATTTCATATGTTCGTGATACTTAGCCATTTTGAAAGGTAGCACTGGTGAAGATATTTACAGAACTGCACATATATTTATGGTTCCCTATACAGTCATAGGTGAACAGAACACTTCACCATTCAATTAATGGCTGTTTAAATAATAGCCTGAATCACTGGATCAACTCTTGTTGAGGTAACATGGATTTGCAAAATGACAGCAGGAGTACAGAGAAACCCTCTTGGAAACCATGCTATAATGTCTAATAGTAAGAAATTTGGTCCACAATAATGTGACCTGAGGTTAATACACATAAGCACAGGAGGTCTTCTCTTTGATTACCATAGAGGGCTTGAGTTATCACACAAATATTTGTAGAGTTATTATTTATGAGGTACTATGGGGGGACAGAAAGATGAAAAGAAATAGCCTTTGTCCTCAAAGAGCTTACACCATGTAACTGACAGTCCCAGGTAACAAACTCACAAGTAAGAGGAGTGTAAAACACATGGTACTTGCCCACCCCCAAATCCCATAAAAGAAAGAAATCCCTATGGGTTGGGGATAGTTTGGGGAGAAGTCCCACAGACTGGGAAGAAACAAATGAGCAAAATTCCAGAGGAGAGAAGGTGTGGAGTGGGTTCAGTCCATGGTGAGTGGCCAAGTCCAGATCAAAGGACGGAGTCACACTCCACATCAATAGAACTTGGAAACTGAATGGAAAACTGGGCCTAGCTTTAAAGTTTGAACTCAATCCATTGAAGAAATTCATACTGAGATGTGACATAATAAAACATTTTAGGAAGTATTTTTGGTAAAATATTCAAAATGATTTGGTCCTTCTAGTATTTTCTTTTCTCTCCCCCTCCCATTTAGAAAAATAATGTAACTTCAATCTATGTACCAATGAAACAATCTATTGTCATTTCCTGCATAGTAAGATCCCTTCCATGTCCTCAGTGACTCTTCAAGATCCAAAAATTATATATTTACTAAGTTAGCCATCTTCGCCATATTATGGAATTCTCAATCTCCTTATTCAATTCTAAATTTATACCAAATTCATTTGTGTATAATCAAACTGGTCCTTTCACTGGTCTTACATTAAAAATGATATCAATCCAGGGCACCTGGGTGGCTCATTCAGTCAAGGTTGAAACCAAACTCTTGGTTTCAGCTCAGGGTGGTGAGATAGAGCCCCACAGCAGGTTCCAAGCTCAGTGGGCAGTCTGCTTGAAGATTCTCTTCCTCTGCCCCTCCCCTCATTCTCTCATTAAAATAAATATTTTTTAAAAAGATAAAAAAACGAAGGGCACCTGGGTGACTCAGTGGGTTAAGCCTCTGCCTTCGGCTCAGGTCATGATCCCAGGGTCCTGGTTATTGAGCCCCATATCAAGCTCCCTGCTCAGCAGGAAGCCTGCTTCTCCCTCTCCCACTCTCCCTGCTTGTGTTCTGTCTCTCACTGTGTGTCTCTCTGTTAAATAAACAAATAAAATCTTCATAGATAGATAGATGACTAACAAAAGATGCATATAAAATATAGAGCCAATTCCTAGCTCATAGCAAGGATTACTAATGCCACCCTGAGCACAAAATTCAGCCTCAACTAGCCAAATGGTTCCAACAGTTCCATTCTGTGTTGAGAGAACCTAGGATGGTCCTGAACAATCATCTCATTCATGAAAACCTCCTAAGAAATGTCCAGAAGTACTTGAACACTTAGTAAGTCATGAAGTGAGAGTTTGAATGAAGAGGTTTCTCTTCCTTGACAGCCCATATTCTATTTTATACAGTTCTGTCTTTCCCGCTCTACCTTGTATGTTCTCACGCCACCCCATGGACTAGTTGGAGTTTAGATCTACTACCTTGTCTTCACTATGGGCCTCTCATCTTCACTTTTACCATCTGACCTCAGGGGAGAGTTATATTGTCAATATTCACTGAAGGCATAGCTGTAGCCTACTGATCCAGAGGCCCCAACTCTCAAAGTGAATCTGTGTGACTCCATGTAGAAGGTCAGGTATGAAGTAATGCTAAGATGTCTCCATTTGCTCCTTTAAATAACCACCATTGAAAACATGAGAAGAGAAAAGAGAATCTCATCCTTGAAACATAATTTAAAAATAAAGAAAAAATCTGAAATGGATATAAGCTTAGGGCTCACAGCATTCTTGTTCCTGCTAACATTTTGGGTAAGGGATGTAACTGATAGCCAGGGAGAAGCAGGAGCCAGGACAAGAGATTGAAAGACACGGGGCAGTCTAGCCACATTGTGTAGGTGACTCTTCTATACCAGAAAGCCTCTTGAAGTTGGGTGCCACAAGGCTCTGTGAACTCAAAGGGCGTGATCTTATCCCTTCACAGGAATTCATTGCCTGGTCTATATTGTACTTCAGGAGAGAATAATTATCTGTAACCAAAAATATCCACAGACTACCAGAGAAGTCAATCACATATTCAAGTATATTTTTGAGGAATATGGTTCTTCTTGGGACCCATGGTCCTTATCTCTGTAACCCAGAGATTGAGAAAACAGAGTAATTATCTGGGCATTCTGTTCTTCCACACTGGGAGACAGAAGAAGCAAACTTTTATTTGTATTGCCAATGACATTCATCAGAGAACTGAGGGAGATGTCTCCAAATTTGTCATTGACACTGACACGGATTTTGAGCAAAACTTTACAGAAGAATATCAACACATGGTGAAGCCCAAAAGGAGAACACTGGAGAGATGGTATTAGAAAGTAGTTTGTTAGTCAGGGAAAGACAATACCATATGATTTCACTCATGTGTGGAATTTAAGAAACAAAACAGATGAACATAGGGGAAGGAAAGGAAAAATAAAATAAGATGGAAACAGAGAGGGAGGCAAACCATAAGAGACTCAATTCTAGGAAACAAACTGAGACTTGCTGGAGAGGAGGTGGGTGGGTGGATGGGGTAACTGGGTGATGGGCATTAAGGAGGGTATGTGATGTAATGAGCATCGGGTGTTAAGTGCAACAATGATGCACATGCATGCATGCAATGACTGCAACGTGTACTCAATGATGAATCACTATATTCTACCCCCACTTCTAATGATACAGTATATGTTAAATTGAATTTAAATTAAATTTTTTTAATGTAATTTGGTTAGAAATCCCCTGTGGAAGCCAGGGGATTGCCCAGAAGAAATGGTATCTACAGGTCTAGGACAACAGGCAGATGGAGCTGAATTGTGAAAAGGACAAGGCAGCTTGAAATAGCTGTGATTCTCTGAAAGCACTGTTCTCTTTTTCATCCAACAACCTCAAATCCCGCATCTTTCATTTTTTCTCCCATTGATACATCTTTGGCATCCCTTCTTGTATCTCCAAAGAAAACTAGAGGGTATGTTCTATTGTGAATTTTCATAAATAGGTTGTAATGTTAAGTTTTAAAATTGTATAGTGATTAAGAAAAAAACTCTTGCAAAAAAGAGTTTCTTTTCCTTATTCTTCTATAGTCGATTGCAAGTAGAAATAAACTGTCTACATAGCAAGCCTATTTCTCCAAATGCTGTATGAAATTAGACAGCTAAAAATATATTCCATCTTTTTCAAGCATGTCAAGTAGTTACAATATGTCAGGTTGTTACTTTGAAAATGATTGTGATATCAAAAATGAAAGATGAGGATTTCAGGTAGGAAAGAGGCAGGGGAGATAGCCAGGGGAGATTTTATCTATAAAAGATATTATCTCCATGTTAATAGCCTCAAGAGAGAAAAGGAAGGGAGCCCATAGGTAAAGGAAAAAGTCACTTGATATGGGAAAGATTCTGGTCTGATCTCAAAGGCTTTACAGAGTTTTAGATGTCAAATCAACATCTCTTTAGCCCTGAAAAGGTAAAACCAGAGTGTAATGCATTAATTCAACCACTTCAAGGGGCAGACACCCCTAGAAGAGCTTTTTTACTATACAAAGAGAAAAGGGAGCCACTATAAGGGAGAAAACATAATGGTATATTTTTGTAAGAACATAATGAAGAGAAATGAAAATTAAGGCATAAAACATACTAACAATCCAAACCACCAAATTCTCTCAGCTTCTTCCCTCTCAAAGGGGAAAAATAATCACGGTAAACAGAAAGTAGAAATGTTTACAAGTCAGAATATACTATCTTTTGAAATTTAAAGGAGACATTCTCTTTGAGGAAACAGAATTGCTCCTCTTAATATGAACTAAAGATTTTCAAAGGAAATAATCCACCAAGCAGTACTTTTCTTTGCTAGATTCTGGCTTATTTGAGGCAAAAAATTTTAGCTGTTTATCATTATTATTATTATTAATGCTGAGAAAGAAACAGATGTAAAAACTCTAAATAAGGCTTTTTAGTCTCAAAGATGTCAGCCAATAGCTTACACTTGAGTCAAGATGGACTACAAAGGGGAAATTTATTAGTTCAAGAATGGGCAGCTCTGAAATCCACCGTAATTTGTTGTTAATTTCTGTTGCAGGGTGGCCAGCAATTCATACAACTCTCTATCCTTATCTCCTAGACTGCAAAAGAAGAATTTTCTCAACCTCAACCTTATAACCATATAATAAGACTTAATAAGATAATGGTTCTTAAGGGATTTCAATAACCTGAAAGAGAGAAGCAATAAAACATATCTTATTATCATCAACATATGCATTTTAGAATAATTATTTTAATGGCTCAATTTTCTCTCATAATAATGAGGACTACAATCTTGGCTAATTTAACCAAGGAGTGTCTTTCATGCTTGAGTTACTGTGCATGAGAATCAAGTAAAAGGCTCCCCTCCTTCCTTCCTTCTTTCCCTCCCTCTTTCCTTCCCTCCTTCCCTTGTTCCTACAGCTTTTGTTGTTAGGTATCTCCCCATGGGGAAAGGGTATTTTTGCCTCCTGTAACCCTCTACTTGCTGAAATAACTTTATACTAAACTTCCCCATGTCTTAAGGTTTCATGTTTCAGTCCTTTGGAGATAACGTCACTGATTATTAGTACTCCAAATGGCTGATGTGACGTGATGCTACCTCTTTTCTGATCTTGCTTCCATATACTATCTATGCTGAGGAACACACATCAGAACAGCATCTACGGAGTGTATTTTTATTTAGCTTGGCTTTGAAGAAAGGAAAGAACACAGTGGTAAGGCCAGAAGAGCTAGCTGTGCCAGTCCAACAGCCAGTACTCTGAAGGACTGAAAATGATAATTATTTTTAGAAAAGGCTGAAAAACTCTCCCAAACATTTTGTAATATTCAGGAGACAAAGGATCGCTAACATGAAAAGGAAGTTAATACAAATTTCCCTTGCAATGACGGAGTTGGCACTGACATTATGGAAACAACTAGACCAAAAAGAAATGGGATGATTAGAGTCAAGGTGTTTGGTGGTTGGAAAACACTTTGCCCAGGGCTTGAGGAAAC
>PISX010027674.1:0-22659 GCA_004024625.1 Mellivora capensis | reverse complement strand
TCCACAAAACAAGCAGCCTTTATTGCAGTAATACAAAACACTTTCCATTTTGGCAATATTTTACAACGCACTTAGCTTCAAGGGTTGGAAAGGAGGTTGGAAACTAAACGGGGAAATTTTAATGGACATTTCTAAAAGAAAAACTGTCCCAGCCCTCCCACCCAAATAAAAATCCAAATGTCACTTAATTTCACTACCCAAGAAGAGGCCACGAGGAAAGCAGCAGGCAAAACTCTGGCAATTTCACTATGGATCATGTCAGAGACAAAGGAACATTCAAAACAGTCATCAGTATGGTCGGTTGCGCTGATCATTTCTGTAGTCGTTTCTAGGAATGAAAAATAAAGAGCCAGACTAAATTCTAATTTTGTACCAAGGGGGAGCATCATATACTTCCTCAGGGTGCTGGTAACTGGTGTCAATTTGACAATTTCTGTAACAATGACACCATACCTAATTTATTTCTCTACTCTTAGAAGGTGCTTAATAAATGTCTAATTTATCAGCTTTAAGACCCACAGAGTTCCGAGAAGAAGTTTTTTGCTATCATTCTCTAAAAACTTCCCTTCTAGAATAAGGATTCTAAAGCACTGTGGTGGTGATTCAGGAGGTCAGAGATTGTGCCAATTCCAGCTCTCTAAACAGAAGAGCGACATAACAGAATTAGGCAAGCAAACATTTTAACGTAAGAATTCTGGGTCTGCCACTTACTGTGTGACCTTGGAAAAGTTACTCAGTGTTTCTTATTCCATAAAATGGGAAATATATCTACCTCACGGGGTTGCAAGAAAAACTAGAACTAAACTAGAACTAAAGAATACAGACACTTCAACAGGATTTGCCGCACAGTAAGAAGGGTTCAAAAGATAATAATTAGTAATAGTTAATTATAGAGTGCTTACCATGGGCCAGGAACTGTCATAGCATAGTAATCTAATACAACTCCACGAAGGAGGTATTACTGGCCCCATTTTATAGATGAGAACACTGGTGCTCCAAAGTAACTTGCCCAAAGTCACAGAGTTAAGTAAACGGTGGAGCCAGAATCTGAACCCAGAAAAGTCTTGCCTCTGAAACTCCATGTTCTTAACCACATGCTCTACTAATTCTCACTACCTATACTGCCTCTAGCATACAGATACTTAGTATAATAACTGAAGTTCTTTCCCCATCACTGGAGATTCAACTTTTTCTGCCTCTACACCATTCACATGCACAACACACTCCCGTCAGTACCATCAGCGATTTTCATCTGGAAAAGGTATTACCAGAATCTCCAGAGAAACAACTAACAAGGTGACACAACACACAGGATTTCAGAAAACACACCCCTCTGAAAGGTGTGCTCCCCCTCACTTAGATTAAGAACCTCTCTGATTTACATACAATTTCAAATTATCTCTCAATTATCTTTAGCCACGAGGAAGAATAGCACAATACACACACACCAATATAAAGATCTGTGAAACAGAATTTCCGAAACAAAACGAGTTTTAGAAATTTTTAAACTGGAAACTAAAAGAATCTTCTCCATTCTCACTGAGAGAGTTTCCAATGAAAAATTCGAGTTCCAAGAAACTGATCCTTAAGAAAATGTGACAAAAACCCTAAAAGCAGTGAGATTAAAAGGTTAACAAGTACATTCTAATACTCACCTTCCTCCCATTTTGCCTCCATAGCCGCCTCGGTCTCCTCCATAGCCGCCCCCACTCCTGTCACCTCCATAGCCGCCACTTCGGTCTCCACCGTAGCCCCCGCCGCCACCGCGGTCTCCTCCATAGCCCCCCCCACTGCGGTCTCCTCCATAGCCGCCTCGGTCTCCTCCATAGCCGCCGCCTCGGTCTCCACCGTAACCGCCGCCTCGATCGCCTCCATAGCCGCCGCCTCGGTCCCCACCATAACCACCACCTCGGTCCCCACCATAGCCACCCCCACTTCTGTCTCCACCATAGCCGCCCCCACTTCTATCTCCTCCGTAGCCGCCGCCGCCACTTCTGTCTCCTCCGTAGCCGCCACCGCTCCTGTCTCCTCCATAGCCGCCTCGGTCTCCGCCTCTGCCCCCACGACCTCTATAGCCCCTCTCTCCACCATAGCCTCTTCCCCGGAAGTCTGCAAAGTAGAGATGCAAACGAGTGAGGCCAACAGGGTAAAACCACACTTAATGCTAGTCAGAAGATAAATGCCATATAGATGCTGTCAAAAAGCAACCCACCTCCTCCTGAAGGACGAGAATCCTCTGGCCTGGGCTCATTACACTGGTTGCAGGAATTCCTTCGAGCAAAGTTCATATTTCCACACGATCTGAAAGAGGGGGAAAAAAAAATGTTCAATAGTTTCCAAATGAATCAGAACCCCTTCTTGCATCCTCCAGCCCCAATCCCAACTCTACTACTGCCAGAGTAAATAGTCCACTTACGGATTAGGGCAAACCCAGTCCCCACTTTTGGGGTCTCCACCTCTCCCCTGAAAGCCTCCACGACCTCTATATCCTCCACGGCCTAGGGTAAAGAAGGGTGGGAGAGAAAAATCAGCAACCAACTTTAACAGCAGAGAAAAAGCACCAGACGAAAGAAATAAGAGCAAGTAACCATCAATAACTGGGTGGCTGCCCCCAAAATTAACCCCTAGGGTAGAACTCTGATTCTTTCATTTGAAGCTTTACTTAGTAAATCCAAGAAATGTGGGAAAAGACCCCAGGCACATATTACAGGGCAAATAATGCCCTAAAAAACTTCAAAGTCCACTTTCTATTATAATACCCTCCTTGGTTTGAGAATCTCAGTGATAAAGGTAGAGAAGGCATGTTTTAAATTTAAGGAATTAAGCACAATAGAAATGAACAAGGTGGCAACAACTGTATCAGGGAACTTACAAACTGGTCAGATGACCTAATTAGGTATCATTTAAACAATCGCCTACTGATCTCCAGGTGAATAACAAACTGCCACAAAGCTTCCCAAAGGGATTTCCAGAACTTTCTCCCAACTACTTTCTTAACTATTATGACACCCTATTTACCCAATCTCCTTTCAGTACCCACTCTCGCTTTAAGATAGAAGGAAAAAAACCTAGGGGGACAAAAAGGTAGTAGTATACACAACAGAGAGAGAACATGGACTCAAATTCAAACCCTTGGTACAATATCCAGGCCTGTGAGCAACAAGTGTCTTACCTCGTCGCCCACCTCCACTTCCACCTCCTCTCATGAATTCAGGTCTTCTGGTAGCAAAGGACACTTTAATGATGTTGCCATGGAATTCTTTTCCTAAGAAGAAAAAAGAAGAGTCTTGAAGAAATGCTACTCCACATCTCTACCTCTCAACAAAAATATAAAACTATCTTGGAAATTTTTAGTTTTAGAGCAATAATTGATATCCTCACACAAATTCAAACACAACAGTGTTCCCAGTGTTCAAGGTAACAGTGCTCAAACATGATACAATCTACTGAATAGAGAAGATCTGTCACTGGGACACAGTTACTTCTTACTAAGCAAAAACCCCCAACCTCTAGTATTTGTATATGGAAAGAGCGAAGTGCAGCACTATGTGTATAGTATGTCACCACTTCGGCTGTGTAGAGGGACTGAGTGTGTACCTTAAATGCACATATATGCTATATACACACCGCCGGTCATGCTCAACTCTCAGGAGGGGAAAAGAGATCACTGGGGGTCAAAGGTAGAAAGAAAGCTCATTTTTTACTCTACACTTCAGGTACAGTTTGAAACTCTTTTACTATATGCAAGTAGTATCTTTAAAAATAATACATGCCAGAAAAATGAAAGCATATGTGATTACTTACACATATGCACGCACACCTATATTCTGCAGCCCAGGGCCTTAGAGACAGAAATTAATCTTTTTACTTTACATTAAACAAGAAGATTCATAAAATGGTCACAATTCCAAGGGACTCAGCTCCCTAATCAAAGCCCTATTATTATGGCCGGCAACTTTCCAGAGTATCACACAGCAGGACCTAGGAAGCCACTCATGGGTCAGTATTTTCAAAGCTATAGAATGACCTAAACTATTGAGTTAGGTTTAAGGGGGGGTTCATATGCCATGGGCAAAAAAAGCACAATTATTTTTGAACATATGAGCAAAAGAGATTGCTTTTTAATTTACCAAAACTATGGAAAACACAGAAAAGTGAGGAAGAATGGATCTAGCCTTCAGAGCAAAGTGATAAGGCCGGAAAGATTAATGAAAAAAGGGAAGAATATGAAGGTGAGGACAGAGTATCACAATCTCATTTCTGCAAAAGTAAAGAAATGCAATTAAATTTTAAAGGATATAGGTACAATAATCTCAGAACCAGAAGGGACCTCAGGTATCTATCAATCTAATCTAGCATGGTTAAGTCCTTTAGAGACTGTGGATGCAGACTGCCTGAGTTTGAATCGTAATTGTGCCAGTTATGCTATGATCCTAGAAATTATACAGCTTCTCTCTGCCTCAGTTTTAACATCTAAAAATAATAATAATAGGGTGTATGTCTCATAGGGTTACTGTGAAGATCAAACTGAATTAATGGATATACATCTTCTAGAACTACGTCTAGCCTGTAAACCAGAGTAAACATGCAGTAAGTATTGGTTTTTATTAGAGTACAAAACAATGAATTTCTAATAACATGGGGAAATGACTGTTTGAATGACAGAATGAAGAATGCTAAACTGGATGCAAAGAATGCAAACATTCTTTCCAACATTAACATAAAATGTTAAGTGAAAAAAGCATGAGACAAAACTACATTTGGAGTATAATGACAAACTTAAAAATGCTTTTAAAAGTGAAATTAAATTTAATAAAAAATATTATCAATGATTATTTCTGAGTAGAGTACCATGGACGCTTTATTGTTTTCTTCTCCTTTCCCATGTTTTCTTGTTTTCAGGGGAAAAAAGTCATAATTTATTCCAAATATGTATTAACTTCATATTTGAAGGGAAATTAATCTACATTTACGAAGAAGACAGTTAAGCACGCCAACCCTCTAAATCTCCATCAGGGTGGCTTTAAGCACAAGGTAGAATAATAAGGAAATATTGGAGACAAACAAGGAGAGAGCTCATCTACCTCATTTCTGAAGGTATGTAAAAATTCTGGCTTTTTAATAAAATATCCACAAAAGTAAACACGAAAATAACCAATCTACCAGAATATATTTTGACTTCAAGACTAGAAAACATTTATCCAAACTGCATATTGAAACAGTATGAGTAAGATATACCATCAAACCAGTCAATGGCTGCCTTAGCTGAAGGAGGGTCATCAAATGACACTGTTGCCTCTCCTTTTGGCTTCCCTGTGTCCTTGTCTGTATACAGATTGATCATTGGTTTTCCCGTCTTCTTATTTGTCTGAGGAGCAAAGAAGATGGTAATAGCTTTTTTAAAAAAAGTGATCATAAACCATACAAATTAAGATTTTTAAAAGGAATTCACATATCCATACTACAAATAGTACGTACCTAATATAAAAATTAAGTTATCTATAGGTTCTGAAAAGGAAAACTCTCTTAAGATATATTAAGTAAAACCCAAGCTATGAAAATGATACTTTATGTATATCGTATTGTATGTATATTGTTTTATCTATGTATAATTTCTTTAAACCCACAAAACAAATGTAGATAATGCTTCATATAAATATATACCTTGTAAAACATAAAAAAGAGTCCGGAAGAATGTACACCAGGCAAATTAACAGATTACTGCTAAGGGATACACCCTGCAGCTCGCTGGGATGGGAGTGGAAGATAAATAAGAACATTTACTCTTCAAAACTGTGTGAATTTTTTACATGTCATGGGTAAATGAGTAATTACACAGATATCAAAACAAGGACAAATGCAAACTGATTTCAGGCAAATGCTACAATCTACTAACACTAACTGCTGCTTTCTAAGTTAAAGAGAGGAGAAATATATGCATGAAACAAATGGTGCATGAGACACACTAAGTATACAAGAAACAATACAGTTATGAAACAGAGCATCATGTACTGGGCTAATATGTAATGCAGTCTGCATATAATGGCCTTCTGGAATCTATAAAATGTTCTCACAACTTCATTTGGTTCTCACAATTTTTAGGAGCTAGGCAGAGACTATTTCTAGAGCCCAAGACTGAAAGTTAAAGTAGAAGGCTGTGGGAAGATAAACAAGCAAGGAATACAATTTTCATGTATTTAGCAAATTTAGCAAAAGGCCTACAGACATGGTTGGGCATGTGTATCAAGGAATTTTAAGAGACATAATCTTATGTAATCTATGTAGCGTAACTAGAATGTTAATAATTATGAGATTTTAAACATAAGCCATACTTTCTACTCACCTTGATAATTCCTATTTGTTTAAAGAACTCCCCTACTTGATCTGTAGACACACCCTCCCCAAGTCCTTGCACAAAGATAGTGTTGTTATCTGAATTATCAGATTCTGAATCTAAGGGGAAAAAAATTATGGTTAATTATACATATTCCTTGATCTTACATCCTATTCAGTAATCAAGAGCAATTAATTTATTGTCCAATGTTCAACTATTTCTATGACCAAAGGAAAAAGGACCAATATACAAAAAATCTTCTATCAACATGCGAAGTGGTCACCATAGTTATCTGGTAGTAGATCAATCCTGACAACCAAAGTTCATTTAAAGTAGATCAAGTTCACACTATGTGAAATACAGACCAATTAAAGGAGATCTTAGAAATCTTACTCTTTATATTCAGATACAGGGCTGAAGCTCATGAATAGATGAAGACAGTCAGTATTAATTAGCATTCCTTTCTTTGGAGAGCTTTAATACTTTATAGCTAATCAGTACTTCTAAGGCTCTCCAGTAGAAAATTACCCAAATCTGACACTCTGGACCTCCAAGCAAGCCAAGCACAACTACTGGTTTCCCAATCATTGCAATAAGCTCTATATATACCAGAGGGTAAGGGCACCTTGACAGACACCTTACCTTACACGCACACTTTTGGATTAGTACAACAAAGTAAGAAAGATGTACAAAAATTCAGTCCATCAAGGGATAATTGCCATCCATATGGAATATTGCCATCCATATGGAATATTTTGGCATCTTAATAAAAACAAAAGTTCTGATTTCAATACGTATTAAAATTTTTTGCCTCAAATAGATTTTTAATATTTAAATTATAATTTCCAAAAGGCTCCAGGTAGCTTTGAATTTCATTTAAAAATAAAAGCCACACGAAATCAGTGACCTCTGCCCAGAGTAAGATAATTCTCCCCATGTATGAATTCAAGTTTCTTAGGCCCACTAAGCAGACTACCAATCCGATGTAGTATTTTCTTTTTTTTTTTTTTAAGATTTATTTATTTATTTGACAGACAAAGATCACAAGTAGGCAGAGAGGCAGGCAGAGAGAGAGAGAGGGAAGCAGGATCCCTGCTGAGCAGGGAGCCCGATGTAGTATTTTCTTAAACATAGTTTTTCTACTTCAAATTCCCAATGATACCAACTCTCTCAAATTTGATCTGTAGTATTTAAATAAGTAATGTTAATTAGAAAACAAGATTGAGTATTTCTTCATTAAAGAAAAAGCAGAGCATAGGAAACCACAAACAGCAATTTTCCCCAGCACACTTTCCAATTTCCCTGAATTTTTCTATGTTTTTAGAAGTGAAGCTCCCTAATTCTAGAAACACTATCAAATTAAATCTTCCTCCTGCCCTAACTCCTCCAACACAGACACTTTTCTCTTGAAAAATTGGAAAACTAACATTCTCTTAATGGCAAAGTCACAAACTACCATAAACCTTACCAGCATCTGGTCTGGGTCCATAATCCCTGTGACCTAAGGGAAAAGAAAAGAAAAAGAAAAAAAAAAAAAAAGCTATTTAAGGCAACTCATTAGAAATCACGAAAAAATAGTAATAAAAACCAAGGCATGAAAGTCAATACTTCCAAAATCCTTGAAAGTCAACCATCACAGATTTACAAAGTAAATATATAAATTAAGTTTTACTAAGTTTAGAAATCAAGATGAAAGTCAATTATTTCCTTAAATTTGTCCCAGACGGTACCCGCCACTTTGGCATTATGCTAGTATCACTTTTGTTAAGCTCTGGTTGTGAAGGCTGATTGGAAAACCCTAATAATTTAACAACACCATGTCAGCTGCCTTTATTAATAAATGTATTGTCAAATCCAGTGAAAGTCTCATTCAACGGTCACCACAGACTCTTTCATGCAAATTCACTGTGTAGAAACCCATTGGACTGTTTGAGATCAACTTTGGCTTTTCAATGTTTTCTTTGATATATTTATGTATATATATATATATATATATAATTTTTTTTTTTTAAAGCACACAACACACACCAGCCTCAACAGAGTAAGAAAGGGCTTAGAACTGCGTCTGCGGGATATTGGTGGCTTTTAGATTTATATAGCATTTCCACTGAAACATTTTGGGATACTCAGCACTTACCACCAAAATTTTTGAAGCCACCGCGGTCACCACCACTGCAGAGGAAAAATTGAAGAAATGATTTCTTCCTTAAGTCTCTAATGTGCTGAGCCCTGGGCTCAATCTACACTTAACTGTCACAAGTAGAGTGCCTAGGGAAACAGTAGCACCTCTAACTTTCCAGTAAATTCCATTTCATAGACTCCAAAATGTTGTTTCCACCTAAGTGTCTTCCCAAGGATCTATTTCCAGAAGGCTGTCTTTTCAAGCTTACTACAGAATGTATCTCATATACTCTTATTTTAAAATCTTCCCAACCCCAAGCCAAAGGGATACTATTCATACCATAACTTAAAAGCTGGAGGCACAGAATGAAGAATGCTAAACTGGAGCAAACATTCTTTCCAAGGGGGATTATTTTTTTAAATATGAGGAAAAAGGAAAAGGACTAAGATTCTGATAGTAGAATGGGAGGTAAAAACTTCAGTAGTATATTCTATTGTGATACAAAATTGTGGGTTTTATGAGATGAAGAAAAAAAGTGAGGTACAAATATACACGAAAGTGAGCCTGAAAGTAGTCTTAATATCAAATCATTCAGAAATCTGATAAAATGAGCACTAAAAGAGAGCATAACTCCTACTCTGTACCCACTATAATATATGAGATCTCTTCATATCAGAGCTACTGAGATTCATGCTGCCAAATGCTCTGTACACCAATCAGTAGACCATGCAACAGAACAGAATGCAACACACTCCAGTAACACAGCTGCCCACAAGAAAATGACTACTTGGCAAATTTCCACTGACAGGTAAGTCAATGGTCCTCGTATGCATAAAAGCTATGTAAGAAATCCGAGATCTCTCTCACCAAGAAACTGTTGAAATCTCATACATTAAAACCTTGTCTCTCTTGCGAGAACTAAGGAATCCACTAAGATTCACACTATCATGGAAATAAAAACAACCAGTTTTCAGATGGTGACATCTAGTATGCTACTACCATTAATCATCATCTACTATCATCCAAGAAACTAATCTAACACACTGAGGTCTCTCCAATGCTTAAAAGCCTTTCCTGTAATGGTAACATTGCCCCTCCAGCTTTTAGACAGATGGCTTTTCTGAGACATCCTGAGAAAAAATGCTCTAACTAAATGAGAAAGCAGTCTTCTTTTATAAGTCTACTACCTTGATGTAAAATCTCCCCATGCAACCAGTTTAGGTATAGACACAAGCATCTTAATTTGTTATTAATTTTATTTAATTTCCAGGAAGACTCTAAGGAGAATAAGGCTATTTCAAGGCTATGCAGACAATACAGAGCTCTGGTCCTTTATATACATATAGTCTCCTATTGAGTCTCTAAGACCCCTCTTTCAGAACCAAGCCCTTCCTACACTTCTAATTGACTTGTATATCACTGCTTAACTCTTTTAAGGAAAGCCAACAGAGTTCTTGAGATTAATCTGCTAAAAATCCTGTTATTAGAAACCAAGATATCTTAGGTTTCTCCAAAGATGACCATGAGAACTCAAAAAAAAAAAGTGGAAAGAATCAGTGAAAATATTAAGCCCACAATTCTGTCAGGAGGTTAAAGTCCCCAGGATAAAGTAGATTCTTTAAATAGGAAATTTTTGTAAGTAAGTGCTGGAAGAGATACCTCTTATTTATTTTGCTGTCATCTTAAACAAAGTACCAAACTGGCCACAGTGGAGAGAAAATACCCAACTACATACATCAGCTAATCTGTGGTTAAGAATCTTTCAAACCTGTAGTCAGGTTACAAGTCCCTTTTCCATAAGCCAAATTGAGGCTTCGCTAGCCAATTAAGTCAATGAAGATATGGGAACATCTGGGTCAAGACATTGCAACAATGTCTTCCAGAAAAAGCAGCAAACTTGTACACAAAAGAATTCCAGAAGTAAGGACATTTGAAGGTGAAGTGGTAGAGGTAGTTAGAGATTAACATCCTCCACTGTATGGCTGAGTGTCCCCTACATAAGAAAACCAACTATATATTCTTGACTCAACTACAGAAATTGTCCCAAGTTCAAAATCACAATAAGCAGCCTACCCTAAGGTAGACTGAGGGTTCTTTCATTGTTACCATATCACATATATAGAGGAGAAGACAGTCATTTAATTTGATGGTCATTTAATTTCAGGTGCTAAAAGAAAAAGTTCTTTAGACAGAATCTCTACTTTGAATCTTTCAATTTGAAAGAAAATCTAAATATATCTATTCAAAGACTTAAATTGCCAAATAGTAAAAGGACAATACAGGAACCTTTGTTTCAGAAAATCCATTATCTAGAGAGAAAAAGAGACTTATCTAAAAATTAGAAAAGATTAGTTTAAAAAAACAAACTGCGCTATGCTTGGATTTTCAGAATAAATCCAAATTACAATTTTTTGGGTGTGAAGAAGACTTACATTAATTCCAAATGTAAATGACTCAATGGATTTAAATATCATTCTCAACAGTAGCTGTATTTATGTCTTATTTCCTCCCATGTCTTGTATGTGTGGTAAAAAGGCTCTCTGGATTCAACAGTTTACCCACATTTCAAGAAGCCAAGAATCTCTCATTTTAGAGCTACCTGTCCAATACAGTATTCACTAGCCAAATGTGGCTGTTGACCCTTTGAAATGTGGACAGTCTAAATTAAGATATAGTCAAAATACAAAAAAAAAAAAAAAAAAAAAAAAAAAAAAAAAAAAAAAAAAAAAAAAAAAAAAAAAAAAAAAAGATTTCAAAGTCTTAGTATGAAAAAAGCAATATATGATATCTCAGTAATTTTATAATGATTATATGATAAAATACTGGGGGTATATTAGATTAAGTAAAATGTATTATTAAAATTAATTTTACCTATGTTTTTGGGATTTTTTAATTTATTCACTTGACAGAGACAGAGAGAGAGAGTGCGTGTGCACAGGCGGTGGGGCGGTGGGGGGCAGTAGGCAGAGGCAAAGGGAGAAGCAGGCTTCCTGCCAAGCAAGGAACCCGACGCAGGTCCCTAGGACCATGATCTGAGCCGAAGGCAGACACCCAATAAACTGAGCCACCCAGGCACTCCTACGGCCTATGTTCTTTTAATGTGCCTACTACAAAATTTAAAATTACATATGTGGCTCACATTTGTGACCCATATTACATTTCTACTGGGCAGTGCTATTCTAGACTATTACCAGAATATATGCACAATTAAATGGAACTAGTCAAAAACTCTTCTAAGTCAAAATTCAGGATGACTTTTTTAGGCTCAAGATATAAAAGCCTTGAAAAAGCTCTATAACTTGATGACTTAATCATGAAAAATAACAGTTATCTATAGAGTTCTGGCAATTTTGTCATGCATTCATTACAATGCTGAAGTTAAAAACACTGAGAGAACTTATGGCCTTTAACTTCTAACCCACTAGGAGGTTAGTAATCAATTTTAGATGACAATCAGAAATTCAATCTTCTTTGCTACAACTGCTTTTTCAAAGAAAAACAATTGGTTCCTACAGTCCCTACAATTTTCACACATTTTTCTTCCATATTTGTAAAACCAGCAGCTTCCTTTTGGTCTATATTCTTCTTCCAGCCAAGCAATTTCACATCTTGAGTCTAAAAATGTCCTCCTTTACCACGTATCCCACCCTCACCCACAAACTAAGCCCCTTCTTTAAATAAAAACCTAACTAATGCCAGATATTCTTCAAACAGCCCTAAAAGCATTGTATTTTCAACCTTGATATAATTTTTTAAGATGATCAGAAACACAAATGGGAGTGTTGATGAAAACTAACAAAAAATGTTTGGATATTTTTGGTACTGAAGTGTAAACTTAAGTGTAAAAAAAGTGTTAAAGTCCTAAAACTAGGCATTTTTACTCTAATTCAAAATACTTTACCCCTTAAATAAGCTAAAGAGCACATCTTGAATAGGATATTGTGACATATGAAAATTATATAAACTTCAAATTTCCATATCCATAAATGAAGTTTTACTGGAACACAACCATGTTTACTTATATATTGTCTATGGCTGCTTTGGTGCTACAAGGGCAGAGGTGAACAGTTATAAAAGAAATCATATGGCCCAAAAAGCCTAAAATATTTACTACTTGGCCTTTCACATAAAAAATTTACCAACCCAATATACAGAATCATCGAATCATCATCCACATGGATTCTTAAAAAAGGCCTTTCACGAACAACCCATTTATTGGCCGGGGCGGGGAGGGGGTACAGAATAGGGTGTGATAGCAATTAGGCAAGACCCCCTCCCCTAATCCTACCTTGAACCAGATCAGTATCATTTTGACTTAACATATAGGGGGCTTCCACAAAGATAGCGTGTGAAAAGGCTCTAAGGCTAAATAAAAACATGTGAAAATCAAAAACTTTGGTTCAAATCAAGTATTTGCACCAAAAATTATACTGAAATATGATGCCAAGAAGGTTATGAAAGTTATTAAAAATGGGACTCTCAAGATGGTTAAGATATAGAGCTCACCCCGTGTTATTATGAGATTCATTCAAGGTCCTTTCAAATCTCTAAGATGAGTCATCTTTTAAAGATGAAAACACATTTTTAAAGATTTCTCTACCCTCGTCCTCCTGAAAAGTGGGTTTCTACCATTCTCACACACTCTCATAGTCTAATAAATAATGTACAGGACATAACTTCCTTATGAAGAAAATTAAACCTACGATATACTATAAAACACAGCATTCCAAAAAAGCCAATTACCTAAAACATACTAACTGGAAAATTAAATATACCTGTTAGCTACTTTGTTTGGGATTCTGTTTGAGATGGGAAGGAGGCTATTAGGTAGAAAGTAAGCACCATGTCACTTTACATTGTTCATTTATATCCACATGATGGCAGGCTGCTCACTTTGATAATAAAGAGCATACAGTAATATATTTAAATGTTGCAAACTGACTTTGGCTATCAATCGAAAGACTTAATGTTCAGTGTTATAGAAGTTCATCAAATATGTTTAGGCTTTAATTTTGCCGTAATATCAAAGTACCGTACACTAAACACAGAGAAACACAAGTCAGTGATCAAATTCCTGGCTCACTTAAGGAAGTAACAGTGCTGTATGTAACTAGTTCTGTTGCTCAGGTCACCTCAGGGGGCAGACAGTCCCTAAGGAGCAAAAGAGCAAACTGGTACTGATATGTTATTAAGTGTCAGTTAACAGGCCACTAACAATTTCAATTCCCAAGGCACAAATAAATTCTTCAACACTGTGCATTTTACACATAAATTTGCAACCTGCAAACCTCAACTGAGGACAACAAATGTCAGTTATTTTTTCATTCTTGTTTTTAGGGCCAGCGTGCTAAATTTACAGATATATTGAAAAGTAATTTTATAACCAGCTTTCATAACATATGCCAAAATTAAGTACCAAAACCTGATAGCAATGGGGAAAAGAAAAGCTGAATTAAAAAGTCATCTTTTCCATAGCTTAGTCTGAATAAAATATGCAATGACAGGGGATATTGCTCTAATTATTTCAATAATTATTTACTTAAGAAGACAAAAGTAGTTTACATAAAATCTTTCTCATTTGCCAACCCCACCTTTATGTACTCTGCTATGGCCTCCTAATATTGTCCCTTTCCAAGGGGATTCAAGATTAAGGAATAGCCTCTCTGCACTCCAATCTAAAATTAACTTACCTTTTATGTTTTATATATAATATACTTGGATTTCTCAGAGTCATCTTTTAAAGGAGTTTAGACTCTATAGCTCTGGTAGGAAAAACATAGTTAAGTGGTTTAATCACAGCCATAAAAGGGGAATTTTCTCCACTGGTGTTTAATACACACCACAAAAACTACTGCTAACATAGCCTATTCTGAGGTAATTAACCGACATCTTAAGACTGAAAAGAAATTTTGAACTTCTGCCTCCTTCTCTATAACATAATCTATGTAAGCCTCTTAACTAAATCAGATGCTGGAATCAAACCAGCTAAGTAAAACAACAAATTTTTTTTTAATTAAAAAAAAAGAGAGAGAAGAAATGTAGGCACCTATACCTAAATACTTACCTTGATCCTGTCATAGGACCTCTTCCATCCTTGTCATATCCCCCACGCCCTCTACCTCCTCCCTGTGACCCGCCATATCCTCTATTATCTTCTCCATACCTACTCACATCACGACGGTCATCTACAAAAAAAAAGAAAATAATATATACATGAGTAAGTATTATCATTTCTGATAAACGCTTCCTGCAGCATAAACTTAATATGTTTGAGAATTATATCTGTGTCAAAGTCCATTGTTATAGTCAGATAGCAAAATGGTGACATGGATATCACCATCTGATGTGAGGGTGATGAAGAACAGTTTGAGTTACCAGTACAATATTAGGTACAGAATCTTAATAATTAGATGAAAAGCATAACCCTAATCTACAATTTCTTCACCACCAAAATTTCTATTTCTTCATCTCAAAAATACTTAAATGTAAATCAAACATGGACAAGAAGTAACTGCATTTTCAAACTGGACATATTCAGTGACTATATTCACTGAAGATATTCAGTGAATGAGCTTCCACATTTACTCATTCACTTATTCATTCATTCAATTATTCAACAAATATTTATTAAACACTTACTATGAACCAGGCCCTATACTAGGCAATGTGCGTATAAATGAGTAAAACAAGACTTGTGCCCTTGAAGCATTCACGTCCATGGCACAAACCAATTCCTAAGTATCAGCAGTATATTCCAAGTGCTGTAAGACAAGTAAAAGAATGGCTGGTCCTTCTTAGATGAGGTGAGAAAGCTAATATAGGATCATAATTTCCCTAAATCAAGTATACCACCACTATCAAAATAAGTGGTAGTAACAGCATTATCAAATGATCAGTTAAGTGACACAACAAAGAAATTCATGTCATCAGTCATCAAAAAGCCATATGACCATTTGGGAGTCCAAGAAGTTCAGAAATAGAAATCTAATAAACTAACTTTGATGGCCATAAGAGAGAAGCATGTATATTCAAGGTCACTCTAAATTTTTACAGTTGAAATCCTATGTAGGTCTTTTGATCCAAAATTCAATATACTTCTATGAGGGGAAAATAGAAAAATAGGTCAATATAGCATACCTTGTGTGTGGTGGCTGTAACTCTCCCTTTGTGAATGGTAGGACTGCTGATTTTGATTATAGGAATCATGCTGCTGACCATAATTTGACTGATCATCATAAGAACCTGGATGTTGATCATAGCCTGACTGCTGGTCATATGAATCTTGTTGACCATAGTCTGACTGGTCATATGAAGGCGCTCTTCCACCTTGGCTAAACAGAAATCAAGAATTTGAAATTTTATAGAAGGACTATGTTTACTGTAGTAAACTGACTGAGACTGAAAGGCCAGACCAGGTAGACCTCAACCACATTTAATTCTTCTTTCTTTTCTCTTTTCTTTCTTTCTCTTCTAAGATTTATTTATTTGCTAGAGGGAGAGAAAGAAAAGAGAGAAGAGAGAGGGAAGGGGCAGAGGAAGAGAGAGAATCTCAAGCAGACTCCCCCAGTGAGCACAGAGCCCAACACAGGGCTCAATCTCATGACCCTGAGATTATATGACCTGAGCCAAAATCAAGAGTCGGACACTTAACTGACTGAGCCACCCAGACGGCCCTAATGTCACTTCATAGTACAAATCATTTAGTTATTTTATCTACAAAATCTCCTTATGAACAATGGAATGACTTTCAAATAATTCACTAGAAACTGAAGAGGTGCCACATTATGAGAAAAACCACATGCATCTTTGAGAACATTAGTGAAACAAAATATCACTATGGCTTTTACCATCTCCTTGAACTTAAAAAAATTAAAAGTACCACAAAATAGAGTAATATGTCTCATTCTTTAACAAATATACCACAACCAGTGCTAAGTCTTTTTTTTTTTTTTTTAAGGATTTTATTTATTTATTTGAGAGAGAGGGAGAACAAGCCGGGGGAGAGGAAGGAGGAGAAGCAGACTCCCCACTGAGCTGGCAGCCCAATGCAGGGCTTGTTCCCAGGACCCTGGGATCATGACTTGAGCCAAAGGCAGATGTGTAACCAACTGAGCCACCCAGGCACCCCAAGTGCTGAGTCCTTTTAATAGTTACATTAAAAGGCTCTCTATCACTTAATTTTAACAATGTTATCTCATAATATTTTGGGTACCATTTTCTTACAATTATCTTTAGAACCTATAGTATATTCTTCTAAGTATCTTCAAAGATAAATTTCAGAAAACAGTAATAAGAAGCTCCTGGCTGGCTTAGTCAGTGGAGCATGAGACTTTGATCTCAAGAGTTGTAGGTCTGAGCCCCACACTGGGGGTAGAGATTACTTAAAAAACAGAATCTTACCAAAAAAAAGATAACAATAGTAAATCGGATTTTTATTTTTATTTTTTTTAAAGATTTTTATTTATTTGACAGACAGAGATCATAAGTAGGCAGAGAGACAGGCAGAGAGAGGAGGAAGCAGGTTCCATGCTGAGCAGAGAGCCTGATGTGAGGCTCGATCCCAGGACCCTGGAATCACGACCTGAGCTGAAGGCAGAGGCTTTAACCCACTGAGCCACCCAGGTGCCCAAGTAAATCGGATTTTTAGAGGAAGGAACCTGTTTTGTGAAGCCATTTCTTTTTTTTTTTTAACATTTTATTTATTTATTTATTTGACAGATAGAGATCACAACTAGGCAGAGAAGCAGGCAGAGAGAGAGAGAGAGAGAGAGAGAGAGAGAGGAGGAAGCAGGCTCCCTGCTGAGCAGACAGCCAGATGTGGGGCTCAATCCCAGGGCCCTGGAATCATGACCCGAGCTAAAGGCAGAGGCTTTAACCCACCTAGCCACCCAGGCACCCTTGTGAAGCCATTTCTTATCTGAAACTAGTCTACCAAAAAATGAGATTGTTTTATCATCTCTAGCAATTCAAGAAGAAATTTCTAAGTATGTTCTAAGCAATATGACTATTAATTACATGTACTCAGGATGGGAATGTTGAAAGAACATTTAATTGGATTTGAGTTCTAATGTTTACTTTTTTAAAAAGGGAACAAAAAATTGGGACGCCTGGGTGGCTCAGTTGGTTAAGCAGCTGCCTTCGGCTCAGGTCATGATCTCAGCGTCCTGGGATCGAGTCCCACATCGGGCTCCTTGCTCGGCAGGGAGCCTGCTTCTCCCTCTGCCTCTGCCTGCCACTCTGTCTGCCTGTGCTCGCTCAATCTCTCTCTCTCTCTGACAAATAAATAAATAAAATCTTTAAAAAAAAAAAAAAAGGGAACAAAAAGTCTCATAACTCAATAGTCACATCTTATTCTGCATCAGGTGACCAGAGCAATGTAATAAAGATCAGTATGTTCCCCAACATCAGTATTTTGATGTGAGAGACATGTTGATGTCTCACATCAACAGTCAGAACCCTAGTGCTTCACTTTAAAATTGTCAAAGAGAGAAAAAAAAAAACTAGGGGCACTTGGGTGGCTCAGTCGATTAAGCATCTCAGGGTCATGGGATGGAGCCCCATGTTGCGGGCTCCACGCTCAGTGGGGAGTCTGCTTGAGATTCTCTCTCCCTCTCTCTGCCCCTCCCCCCACTTGCACACATGCACATGCATTCTGTCTCCCAAATAAATAAATTTTTACAAATTTTAAAAATAATAAAAAATTAAAATTAAAAAAGTAAAATGGCTATCAAACCAAATCTAACACTTTTCTTTTGCATTTATACCTGCATTTATATTTATTTTATATTTGTATTTATTATATTTATATTTATACCTGCTTTATACCTCATTCCTCCAAAAATGTATCCTTATAAAAGGATTCTCCTAACTTTAAAACTAACCAACAGGGCTTGGGGCACCTGGGTGGCTCAGTGGGTTAAAGACTGCCTTTGGCTCAGGTCATGATCTCAGAGTCCTGGGGATCCAGCCCCGCATCAGGCTCTCTGCTCAGTGGGGAGGCCTGCTTCCTCCTCTCTCTCTGCCTGCCTCTCTGCCTACCTGAGATCTCTGTCTCAAATAAATAAAATCTTAAAAAAAAAACAAAAACAAAAACAAAACCCACGGGGCGCCTGGGTGGCTCAGTGGGTTAAAGCCTCTGCCTTCAGCTCAGGTCATGATCCCAGGGTCCTGGGATCAAGCCCCACGTCGGGCTCTCTGCTCAGCGGGGAGCCTGCTTCCTCTCCTCTCTCTCTCTGCCTGCCTCTCTGCCTACGTGTGATCTGTCAAATAAATAAAATCTTAAAAAAAAAAAAAAAAACCAACTAACCAACAGGGCTTAAAGAATTCTTCCTTCTGATGTAACGTGCTTTCTGAAAATTATTCTCTACATGTGTACTCCACTTTCTACTTTTCAAAACAGTCTCACATCTTTAAGACTGAAAATGTGACCTTACAAATCTTTCCCCAATGCTTTTATTTAACTAAATTTCACTTAGAATAATTTTTTTCACTACAGAGAGAATACTCGTTAGGATCTCAGTTTTTGCCCGATTTTTTAGCTATGTAACTTAACAGGCTATATAATCTTAATTTCTCTTTACCTCTACAAACTGGGGATAATTACTGACATTCATAGTGGCTAACGATCAATTAGAGAATGCAAAAGTATTTCACAAAATGTAAAGCGCAATTTTAAAAAATTAAGTTGCTATTACTAAAATTAGTAACAAGAACAAGCTCCTCATATCTGAAACTTAAAAAAAAACTATAAAACCAAACAAAAATTTAAGAAAAAAAAGGCAAGCTATAAAACCCATAAACTTCTTGGTAAATATTCACCCACCTATGTTAACAAGACACATTTAGAGTATCTGAAATGTGTGGATAGGTTTTGGCACTCTTTAAGTATTTTTGTCCTTGAAAAGGTAATATATTAAAATGGCTAAAAAATAAAAATGGAAATAAAAGAAAGCACTAGAAGTCTTTCCCAGTTTCTTATTTAATCTCACATATAAAGCAGAGGTCCAAATTTTCTTTTAACATTTAAATCATGTGCTTTAGGGCACCTGGGTAGCTCAGTCGGTTAAGCATCTGTCTTCAGCTCAGGTCATGATCCCAGGGTCCTGGGATCAAGTACCAAATTATGCTCCCTACTCAGCAGGGAGTCTACTTCTTCCTCTGCCCCTCCCACTGCTCATGCTCGCTCACTTGCTCTCTCTCTCCCAAATAAATAAAATCTTTAAAAATAATGTGCATTCATAAACAGCTAAATAGCAATATTACAAATAACACACAGGAATCCAATGACAATGCGGACAATTTCCATATTCTTCTTAACAAAGAACTATGAAATTCATACTTCAAAACTATTCTGGAAAAAAAAAAATGTAAAGCTAGTTTGATGGTGAAGTCTATTTAATATCCAAAGTGTTATTTCCACTACCCAACACAGTACCAGTGCTTTTACTGTTTTCCTTACCCTCCTGATGATTCCGTGTTTTGCTGTCCCTGGTTATTGTAAGGCTGCTGGCCATATGAGCTCTGCTTTTGATTCTCATAACCACCGTAGGATTGTGAATAACCTAAAGATTGAATGGATATACCATTTAGTAAATGTTCTGATTTTTTAATTTCTAAAATAGCAAATTTAACAAACCAGTCCAACCTGATTGGCTTTGTCCATAGCCGGAGTAGCTGCCATAGTTCTGTCCGTATGAGGAATCAGTAGTTTGTCCATAGCCAGGATAGCTCTGAAATTTAGGTAAATATAAGTTTCATCAACTACTTAAGGATAAAAATAATTATTTACAAAAAGCACAATTTATATTTTAACCTACTTGGGATGCTTGTCCATAAGCTTGGTTCCCTTGATTTCCATAGGAAGAATAACTGTAAAAGAAAAATGTAGTACTTGAAAGAGATGTGTTAGAATTTAAAAGCTTAAAAAAAAAAATCTTCAGTTTCAACTTTCAACTCCGCACAAGCCTCTCTTCTGAAAAACTGCCGATCTGCCTGTCTCTTAGGGTCTAAATTGAAAGGTGAGGACCAAAGACTATTAAGACATAAATGAATCACTCCCAGACTCTTGAATACTAAGCAAGCACCAAAAGTTTAGCTTTGACAATCTCACACAAATACAATTTCAACAGAACCAGAAAATCTCAAGGGAATTATACTTGGATGTGGAGAGTGACTACATGGAACTAAAACCCATGATTTTAAAAATCTGAGACAGAAAATTAACTGTTTAAGTCAGCACTTTAATCAAATGAGCTGTTTTTTAGCAGATTAATTTCTTCCTACCATATCTGCCTTAAATAATTATATTGTATCCTCAGTAACACAGCACAGCCTGGCATACAGTTTGTCGACTGAATAAAGATACCTTCCTCAGATCTGAACTTTCATTCGATAGCATGCAAATTCTAACAAGTCATAAACAAACTTTCTGAATATATGCCCCCCCAAAATACTTGAAAAGAAAACCTTTTTATTATTCTAGAGCTATCAAGTGCTAACAGAATTCAACTTTATAAAACATATTTCACTGAATAAACATTTGCTAGTCGCCTATTGTGAAGTGAGCACTACACTATAGGAATAGAAAAATCAAACCAGTTTTGTATTCATGAATCTTAAAACCTGAAGACAGAAGATACCTGAGGTGCTATTCTGAATATCTCACACTGAGCTCCAAAATATTTATAGTGTAAGATGAAGGCTGTGTTTCTGGCACAGAGAACCCTACTGTATGTATACAGTCACATAAAATCAGACTTTTCTTTTTATCGTAAGTTGAAGGCTGTGTTTCTGGCACAGAGAACCCTACTGTATGTATACAGTCACATAAAATCAGACTTTCCTTTTTATCGTAAGCATGGTAAGGAGTCTTTTAAAAATGCTAAACATTTCTATTATAGTGCTTAAAGAAAATCTGCTCTGAAAAAAAATAGCATATTATATACAAGCAAAAACTGAGATGCTTTCTTTAAGAACCTGTTACATAGTTCAATTGCCTAAATCCTTTTAGTAGTTTCATCTTAAAAATTTCTTAAAGAAAATATGCTTTAAAATACCTAATGAGATTTGTTTTAATCTCTAGGGGGCATCTGTATTTACTGATTCAAGCAGGCTTTTTTAAAAAAGGAAAAAATGTTTCAGTACATATATACAAGGCCTTTCCCCCTTGACAAGCTAATATTTAACTCTAAAAAATCCACATACCAAATCTCGAAAGGAACACTTGACTAAATTCATCTTTTTTTCCCTCAGTTCTACTCTTAACATGGAGTAAAACGTACGTATACTTTACCTTTGCTGCTCACCCCCAGACTGACCGTAAGTTCCAGAATCTAAAACACATAAAAAGAATTTTAAATCTTATTTAAAATTATGCTTCTCTCAAAATCTGACTTTAGCTTTTACAGATGAAATCTGGTAAAAAAATGTAATAAAAACTACCTACAGAAAGAAAACTACTTAAAATTACTATGTAAGGATTTGCTTACAGTAACTACGTCTTTGAAAAACTACTAATCTATAAATGGCTCCTAATGGTCACAAGAACGAAGTAAACCAGTGTAAAACAATCAGTGAAAAATCCATCCTTTTAACAAAAACTCAAGTTATCTTTATACAAAAAAAGGCATCTACTGAAACTAATCGAGACTAAAAAGGGGGGAAGACACACACTCGGACAAGATAAATCCCCAGGATTACACTGACTTGTAAATCCTCACCAGCCCAACATACACATCATTCCCTTGTACTGGACTGCTCTGGCTGTCAGCAGCAACTAGATCACTGAAGATTTTGGTAAAAGCAGCTAAGTTAGTTGTTGATCTCCAACTTTACTAAGGTTTCAGGGACTTGGCCAATCGGTATACCAACTCAGCAATACCTACTTCCAGTTTCCTTTTTGGCAATAAAAACTACGAAGGAAGGCATGAATTAAATAATGTAAAAAAAAAAACTTTTTCTGAATTATGAGCTTTTCACGATTTCTCAAAATATCAATTATATCAAAAACTTTTAGGGGCACCATGAGAGACTATGGACTCTGAAAAACAACCTGAGGGTTTTGAAGGGGCGGCGGGTGGGAGGCTGGGGGAGCCAGGTGGTGGGTATTATGGAGGGCACGCATTGCATGGAGCACTTGGGTGCGGTGCAAAATCTATGAATTCTGTTACGCTGAAAAGAAATATTAAAAAAAAAAAACACACAA
>PISX010027673.1:0-22666 GCA_004024625.1 Mellivora capensis | reverse complement strand
TTCATATTATATTTATATATAATAAATATATATAATATGCATTATATGTTTTTATATATTAATGTAATATATGTAATTTTACATATCTATATAGAAAATATAGAAAATGTATACATATAATTTATGCAAGATATCATATGCAACATGTCATTAAGTATATATATTTTATATACATACATATTTAATTTCATACATATTTTATAATTTTATTTTATGTGGTATATAATTTATATTTTATACATAGATATTATGTTTATATTGCTAAATATTATATAAATTTATATAAAATAGTCATAGATTTTATATATATTATATAACATATATGTGTATTTTAATATATTTATTATATATAAATATAATATGAAATTTATACTGATACATATTATTCATACAATAAAACAAAATATAGTATTTACATATAATATGTAATATAAATATGTAATATAAATATGTAATATTTATTTATTTATGTATTATATATCAATGTATAAACTTACAAATTTATATATATTATATACAGTATCTAAATTGTATGTAAATTATATGAATGCATAAATATATAATTTTATATGTTTAATAATATAGTACATTATTACAATACAGTTATAAAAAATAAAAACAATAGAATATATAATATCATATTATAAATATAAATATAATATATAAAATAAATAATTATATATTCATATATTTGTATTTATATGTTTATATTTTATAATATATAAATTTTACATATTTATATATTTGATTTATATACAGTATATATATATATTTTTTAAAGATTTTGTTTCTTTATTTGACAAAGAGAGCAGAAGCAGTGGTAAGGGGCAGAGAGAGAGGAAGAAACAGGCTGTCAGCTAAGGATTGAGCCTGAATTTGGGCTCAATCCTAGGACACTGGATTCATGATCTGAGCTGAAGGCAGATAATGTGACTACCCAGGAGCTCCCCTTTTTTTCTTACCATATAAAAGGTACTTTATTAAGGTGATTAGAAGTGTTGGTTTCCTGTCCCAGCTCAGCCTCAGTACTGTCACATAGATGGAATGGACCAGGCCTCTGGGCTGCTCAGGCCCACCTCCCAGGAGAGGCTGGGTAGTGGGGCAAGTGGGCTGGTGCTCCAGTCCAGAGCAAAGGTTCTGGACAACAAGGGTCATGGTGACTGGGGCAGGGGTTTTTGTGACCCAACCCACCAGGGCCATGGAGGGGGTGGTGGGGCCATAATATATTTCTCGCTCTCTCTCTATATATATACATATATAATTAAATTATTAAATTATCATATTTATTATTACATTATATAATACTAATTTTTATATATTATATAGAAAATTATATTTATACAAAAGTCAAATTAATTAAATATATTTATATTTATATATTATATTATATACATATATAGTATAATTGTGATATTATTACTTTATCATATTATATATTATAATATAATATATATTATATAATACATTTTAATATATAATTATACAAATATTTATAAATGTGTAATATGTAATATAAAATACAATATAATTGTATATATATTTCATACATATAATTGTACATATAATTAATATGTAATATAAATACAATATATACTAATATGTATTATATTATATATAATACATATAATACATTTTAATTATATATAATACATTCAATATATATAAAATATAAAATATTTAATATATAAATATTTATAAATATGTAATGTAACATTCAAATTTATAATTTATAAGATATTACATATAATTTATATATGTAATATATAATATATAAATATATAATAATGTTAATATATTATTATGTGTATGTAATATATAAATATATTAAATAAATTTAATGATTTAATTATATATATAAATTTAATATATAATATATAAATTGATAATATGTATGATACAATAATAAATATAATAATTTAATAATTTAATTTTATATATGACTCTATATATATTAAATTTGGTGATTTAAAATATATAAAGTATATAAATATAAATAATATAAAATACAATTTGTAATTTATATATTCATATTTTTGTATTTTAAATATTTTGCATTTCCTATATTACAGATTCATAGTTTGTATTAATTATTTATACAATTATTTATATATGAATTTATAATTTATAACATATAATATATAAATATATCATATATAATATATGATATAATATTATATATTTTTTAATACAATACAGTGTTATATATTTTTACAGTTCAATACAATATAATCACATATATTCATACAATAGCAAATAATATATATTTTTATATATAATATAAAAATATAAAAATATGTATTTACATGTATGTTTATATATAATTTTATATTTTTAATATTTTGTATAAATTAAATATATCTATATCTATATCTATTTTTTTTTTAAGTTTCCCTAGGTCATAAATCTGGGCACAGGGTAGCTAGATTCTTTCCTCAGTGTCTTGCAGGACTAAAAATCAACTTAGGCTCTAGATTTTCTCAAAGTCACTGATTTTTGACAGAATTCATTTCCTTGTGGGTGTGGAACTAAGAACCCTCTTTTCCTGCTAGTCATTGGCCAGGGACCACCGAGCTCCTAGAGGTCACCTACAGTTCCTTGCTACTTGACCCCCAAAGACCATTCACAGCATGGATGTTTGTTCTCTTCAAGGTTACCCAGAGTGTTTTCTTGTGTTTCTTTTTGTCAATCAGGTAAAGAAAACACTGCTCTGTAGTGGCCACCTGGTGATGCCATACCTATCTAGGATAATCTTCCTTGCAACTCCTTCCTAAGCAAAGGTGAGATGCCATGATATTCCCTCAGCCCTTCCACATGCAAAGGTTGTCGCACTATGCTTACAGGGTTTCAATTTACAGAGGTGACTGAGGTCAATGTCATTGAAAGGACAATTTATTATAGTTCCCAGGAGAAGTAAGGCACACACCATGCCATAAGGGCCACATATGGAAGTACCAAGTTTAGTCAGGAGGCAGATGGAGCAAGATGACATAGCCTAGAGATTTTGCTGTATTTTTTGTGGGAAAGAAAGAGCAAGGCTGGTTATCCAACTGAGTAGGCTTATGATTGGATAGTTTAATAATTCTGGTGGGTGCTGAGCTATCGGGGTAGTTGTTCATCATCCAGCTTGGGGTTATTTAAGACTCAAAAAATAATGGTGTAGTGTGTGAGAGTTAGAAACTGGAGATAGTTATGAATATAAGCTTTGAATCACTTGGTTTGTATATGAAAGTATATTGTCAAGCAGGTTATTTATAATCTCCAGGAATTAGCTAACTCTGGGAGGGACAGCCTGTCCACAGTCAACAAGATTTCCAAAACATCAAACCATTATAAAATACGAGGGGGGAGGGGAGATTAACACAAGAGTCATGGGAATCATCTTAGAATTCTACCTACCAGGGCGCCTGGGTGGTTCAGTGGGTTAAGCCACTGCCTTCAGCTCGGGTCATGATCTCAGGGTCCTGGGATTGAGTCCCGCATCGGGCTCTCTGCTCAGCAGGGAGCCTGCTTCCCTCTCTCTCTCTCTGCCTGCTTCTCTGTGTACTTGTGATCTCTCTCTGTCAAATAAATAAATAAAATCTTAAAAAAAAAAAATTCTACCTACCAGAATCTCAAATCAAATTCACAGCAGCTAGTTATGATAATTGAAGGGCAACAACATCGCTCAATAGAAAAATCATGAACAAGAAAAAGAAAATTTGTAAGTGTGTGATTTCAAGTAAATGTCTTTATTAATCTGAGGTTTAATTTCTCTGTAAAATAGATCTCACTAAATATGTGTCATGAATCTTTTAGGGTGAAGTAAGTATTTCAAGTGTTTACCAGAGTACTTAGATACAATTTGGCTACAAAATTGTAAATATCATCATCATTATTCAATTCTCATTTGATTATTTTTATCAAATCTTCTTCTTATCTTTTGTCTTTCTTTCTTTCTTGCTATGCATGAATTCCCAAATTAAAGAAACTCTCATTTTTCTTACAGGGAGGAGATGTCTGAACTTGTTGTACCCTTTCTGATTTCTAGAACATTACACTAAACTACCTTATTTACAAAACCACCAAAAATACATGACATTGTGTATTCTAGAGGGCAGCAGAAAACAGATCAGACAGAATGGTGATTCATGTTAGTTGGGCAAAATTTTGGATTTGCATCTGCTAAGAGAAGCTATAAAAGATATGGGCATAGGAAAGAATGGCTGGTTTCCAGGCAAGGGTGGGGGAACAGAATGCGAATCCATGGCTTTGAAGGGTTGAAAAGGCTGCTTGCTATTGGTGGTCTCCACTGAACTGAAGGGGGATGGGAGGGAGAGACAGACAGACAGACAAAGAGAGAGACAGAGAGACAGAGGCAACCCAACACAACTGGGGTAAAAGCAGAGGCGTAAATTTAGGGCTGTAATTGTCTTGAAAGAATCTTGGTTGTGTTTATTAACACAGTTATCTGACAGGGACGACATGAGCCTGGACTAAAAATTCTTGGCTCAATGAAGTTTAAAACAGAATTAAAATAGTCTTCTAGCTACTAGCAGGAAGATTACTGGGAAGCTCTAGAGCTTGGCAGAAAGCATGCATAGCAATTACCACTTCAGAGAAGTCCAGAGTGGCAATCTGGTAAGCAAGGGCTCCCCACAGGGAAAAGGTAAAAGCAGTAAAAGGTAAAGTCAGGACCTAATCAAAGACATTTCCCCAACCTCCTACAGAGGGTTTCTATGACATCTATGCAATACTATGTGTGGGATCCCTAGATGACTGTTTAATAAAATAAATGTTTACTTTATTAAACCAGTGTGATTTGGATATTGTCAATGGTAGACAGCCTGTAATTCCATGGCTTTAAGAAAAATAAACAAACAAAAGAAAACATCAGCTTCTTATAGCTTTAACATGAGTTATTATGATTTTATAAAAGCAAATGTCAAAGTGCTGTGTAGAACTCTTGGGGTTTCATGGATGTAAAGGTTCCTCTAGGTTCCAAAGGTGGATGCAGATCACTGGTTAACACAGCTAAGTGGAAACAGATACCAATTCCTTACCCTCCCAATCTCTCCAAGCATAGATTCTATCTTAGATTCTATCTCTTTCTTATATTGAGCATTTAAAAATGTATTTAAAAAGAGTACACTCACCAAAAGATGAAACACTGTTATAATTGTGATCATGGAAAATTATACATCAAAGATGGCACAAAAAACCTATAAAATTAGGAAATCAGAGGGAAAAAGTATCTTCAATCATTTCACTCTACAGATGAAAAATCTTTATTAACGACAATAGTGATAGATGTTTCTCTATGCAAAATAAGAAGCATCATTTTGAATTTAGCACAATCTTGTTTGGAAATATGGGCAAATTCAATATTTACCCATAGTTCATAGCCACAGTATTGTAAGGTCTATTTATAGCAGAAATTTTGGAAAGACAGTAGAGTCCACACAGAGTAAGACATAAAATTCTTGAGCCAAATGTATTTATTTGTAAATTTCAGAATGATATAATATGATTTCTGGATTACGTTTAGTACAAAATGTGAATTTAGAAGACTTAACTTATAGCCAAAATCTATTTTAAAATATTCTTCAATGCCTTCTCAGTAAACAAGGAAATTATAATCTTAGGTTCTCCAGAAAGTTTCTGTTTATAATATTCTCTTCACAGTTACACATAAACTATCAAGATATCTCACAGGTTCTAATCTTTTGTGACAGTACTCCGTCCTTTAAGTTGCAACCTAATGAGAAAAAGAATACGTGTTTGTCTGACATTCCACAGCCACTGATTTTTAATTAATAAATATTGGTCACTGATGATAAATGATGTCCTGGTGATTGAGAAATCCATCTGTCTTAAGTGGCGGAAGAAGGAGCTAAGAATTAGTTGGGTATTAATTACTGTCTACATCAATCAAATTAATCAAAAATCTAATATTTAATCACTCATGTTATGCTCTATTCATACACTGAAATTTCCAAGACAGAAAAATAATATCTAATTCAACATAAGACAAGCAAGATTTTAACTATGTGGTAGATAAAACAACCTACTCTGAATATATTCTAATCCCTATAAATTATAAACATTGCCTGAAATCCTTTGGATATATGGACAAATGTGACTTTATGTTTAATCATCTTTAAGTATGTACTATAAAGTAATGGTAAGGGAGAACCTTTGGGTACTTTCAGATGTGGGCTTCGGTATTAGATCTGACACTTATCAGTTCCCTCATTTCAAGAATTATCACTTCTGGGAACTTCAGTTTTCCCATTTATCAAGCCTGGATAATTATGCCAATCAGATATAGTGTTTACCAGAACAGCAAAAGATATATGAAGATCACAAATAAGCAAATGTCTTATGCATAAAATTTAAAGTATTTTTTCATAAGATCATATCAAAGTTTTGATAAGGATTTATTAAGAGTAAGTCTATGCAAGCAGGACCTCATACCCGATGTACCTGTATGTTTTATGTAAATCACAGATGTTCTTAAAGATTAAAAAAAAAAGGCAACCAAACATTTTTGGATATAATAATTAATTTTTTTCCAGGATTCCAATGATTTGACTTAGAGTTTGCATTTTTCTGAGTAGTCAAAAAAAAATGAGATATCCAGCTAATCAAGATTAGTAACAGTATTAAATAGTAAAGATAAACTTCATCTACAAATATCATTACACATTATTAAAAGCAAGATTATTTCAGAAATTCTAGGGTGTTTCCAATATTTAGCCAACACTGAAACCAGTGCTTTCCAATTCACGTTTTTATTTAAATGTACTTAAAGCAAGGCTAAATTATTGTTGTCTAAAGTTTAGGATAGTTAGAAAAAAGTAAACTATAACCTAAAGCCCATTTCTTTGTACCATAGACTCCTTGCATACTTCTAAACTGCTTAGTCATGCTCTTTCCCAGGAACTAAGAGGTTCACGTCTACCAATTCAGACCAATTCAGACCAGTTCAGACCCGTAGAGACCCCCAACTTACTGGGCCTGCGCAGAAGATAGATGGGTGACCTTTTGACTTCCAGGAGCCTGAAATCTCAGGTATGATCCTGTCACTGCTGCCATCTTTTGAACATGTCACGTGGTGATCACTGGGTCTGCATAAATCAACAGTCGCCTCACCTGCCAATCATATTCGCCCATGCTCTCCCACAAAAACCCAAGACTCTTTTTTGAGGGAGGAGGATGGGACATTGTTCTTCCTTCTCCCTTGGCTGCCTTGCGAATTAAACTTCCTTGGCTGCAAAGCAGGTTTCCCTTCCCTTACAAAACAATACCAGGAAAGGAATTGAACATGGTCATCATTCATCTCCTAAACACTAGTGAAGGCTAAATATATGCCAAACATTGTGGTAATTGGGACCTAATGGTGAAAAAACATAGTTCCTGTTATAGACTTAGAAAAGTTATAGGAGCAAGCAATAAATTTAAAACATTGTGCTATGTTCAGGATTTTATAGGACTAAAAAGAGTTTCCAAGATTAGCAAAATAAGTTTTCCTGTCTACTTCAATATGAGTCAAATAAGAGTAATTTTATAAGTCATCTCCTTAATAGTCCCAGTTTTTTTTTAATCTTTCTCCAACAGATTTCCTTTAGTCTTATTTTCAAAACTATGGTAAAAGATTTCAATTAAGAGCCCCTGAGTGGTTCAGTAGGTTAAGTCCACTCTTGGGTTTGTCTCAGGTCATGATCTCAGAGTCCTGAGATCCAGCCCTGCACTGGGCTTGCACTCAGTAGGGAGTCTGCTTGGGATTCTCTCCTTTTCTTTCTCCTTTCTCTTCTGCCCCTTCCACACTCTCTCTTGTGCAGTGCATAGGTACTCTCTTTCTCTAAAATAAATAAATGAATAAAATCTAAAAAAATATATATATATACACATATATATATGTATATATAAGTTTAAACTAAATTTAAAGTACCTCATGTTAGAGGTTACTCTTCCATAAAAAGGTATTTTGAAATATTGTTATTTATATATTTATTTTATTTTTATTTATTTTTTAAAATATTTTATTTATTTATTTGTCAGAGAGAGAGAGAGACCGCACATACAAGCAGGAAGGAGGGGCAGAGGAAGAGACAGAAGTAAGGCTCCCTCCTGAGCAGAGAGCCTGATTCGGGGCTTGATCTCAGGACCCTGAGATCATGACCTGAGCCAAATGCAGACAGACACTCAACAGATTGAGACCCCCTGACGCCCCTATTTTTTTAAAGATTTATTTTTGAGAGAGAGAGCACATGAGAATGTGGGCAAAGGGGCAGAGAGGACAGAGAAACTTAAGTGGGCTCCACATTGAGTGTAGAGCCCTGTGGGGTGGGGGTGGGGGTTATCTCACGACCCTGAGCCAAAACAGAGTTGGAGGCTTAAAAGCTGTGCCTCCCAGATGCCCCAAAATATTAGAATTGTTTTTATTAGTTGGAGGAGATAAATCATAAAAATCATGACCAACAGCCCCAATATGCAGAAAACCTATCTCACTTGCTCATTCATATGTGAGTACCATTCTAGGTACTTACATAGCTACTAACAAATGTGTTCAGTAAATCTAATAATAAAAGCAAATAATAAAAGAATATTTAGTTTTGTTAGAAGATAGAAAAATTAGAAAATTTTTGAATGTAGGTGGTTTATTTTAGTCTTGACAGTGTAATTTCACCCTTTCAAGGTAGAAAAGATGAATTTTGTTTTGCCTTCACCTAGCAGGTTTACAGTAAAATCATAATTTTACAAATATAATAAACATATAAAAAATTAATTAATATAGTGCATCACATGTTGTGATTGCTTCCTTTAAATTTGCAGTACTCTAGCCTATTTTATTACTAAAAATCTAATTACATTGAAGTTAATTTTTACTGACTACAATATATATGTTGAGTCCTGCAGTGTTACTGTTGATGATTATAAATACAGAAAGCAAAAATATATTTTGTATATAAATGAAAGTACATAAAATATGTTAATCTTTCTATGTGAAGTTGTAAATATTTTTTCTTTGGAATTCTTATTAATTTCAAATTGAGAGTAAGCTATGGAGAATTATTTCTACCATTTTTATATTTCATTATTCTACTAACCATTATAAAGGAACAAATTATAATATCATAGGAATAAAAAGTAGGTCTCTGCTTTGATAATAATATATTTTTTGAATATATGTTTATATATTTATTTCATTCAAATAAATCCTAGGTCTTCTTTTTTTATTTTCCATGAATCCAAAGTTGTAGAATTTTCTATGATTCCAAAGTTGTGTTGTTGTTTTTTTTAAATTTTCTGTGAATACAAAGTTAAAGATTCCATAATTTATAACATTTCTTCTGGTAAAATGTCTAGTCTTAAAATATATATTTTTTAAAAAAGATTTTATTTATTTATTTGACAGAGAAAGACACAGCAAAAGAGGGAACACAAGCAGGGGGAGTCGGAGAGAGAGAAGCAGGCTTCCTGCTGAACAGGGAGCCTGATGCAAGGCTGGATCCCAGGACCCTGGGATCATGCTCTGCATGAAAGGAGACACTCAAGGACTGAGTGACCCAGGCACCCCAAGATATATAATTTCTTAACTAATGATAGTATTACAAAATTTGTATTTATTAAATGAAACTCTGATATTAAGTAAATTTATTTTTCTCCTCAAAACTAAGGAAAAAAAAAATCCTGAATCCTATAGAGCAAAATAACATTTAAATCTGAACAGGAAATGCACATCATTTGAAGATTTGTTCAACTGAGAAACTAAGAGATTTCTTAGATTCAGTTAAATTTCTTACATGACTTCTGTGTTATGCTAAATTTCATATGGTAACTGAAATAGGTTATAAAATCCTGCCCATTTAATTAACTAGATTCAATTACAATATTCGCTTATATATTTTTTCTCTCCCTTTTACTCAAAACCTTGAGGTGTCAGGTCATTTTCTAAGCACTTAGTGTTTGCATTTTTGACTTTTAACAACTTTAGTGAAGTAAAATTAACATACCATCGAATTGATTGGAGTGCACAATTCAGTTATAATATATAAACAAGAGTTGTGCAACCATCACAACAATCTTATTTGGAATATTTAACCTTTCCCCCAATGTAAACCCCTTGTTGCATCAAATACTTACTACATTTTGATTGCCACCTCCAACCCTCAGCACAGGAAACTAACTGCTACTGTAAATTCTGCCTCCATAGATGTGCTGGTTGTGGACCTTTTGTATAATTTATATAAATGGGCTGCTGATATTTCTGTATCTGATATGTTCATGTTTTCTTCTCCATTATAATCACATGTCTGTTACATCAATTAATTTCCAGGTGTTATGGCAACCTTGCATCCCTGGAATAATTCCCACTTGGTCATTGTGTATAATCCTTTTACATTTCTGCACTGAGTTTGCTAGTTTTCCTAAAGATTTTAGTGTTCATATTTATGAGAGCTAAACCTCAACATTTCCACATCAATATCCATCTATTGATCTGATAGAATGAGTTTGAAAGTATTACAACCTTTCTCTCTTTATTTTTTTTTGAAGAATTTGGAATTGTGAATAGGTAATATTAATTATTTACTTTGACATTGAGCTTTTACATGTGAGAAGTTTAAAAATTATTAATTTATCTTTTTACTTGTTGCAGGTTTATCCTGATTTTTTTATACATTGTATGAGTTAGATTTCATACTCTGTATCTTTCTTTCTAGGATTTTCCCCCCTTTCTTTTAAGTTATCTAATTTTAGCATAATGTTGTTCATATTTAATTTACAATATTTTTTCCATAATACTCCACAATATTGATAGCCGTGTTCACTCTCCTTCCATTCCTGAATATAGTAAAGTGGATTTCCCCTCTTTATTTCTTAATAAATTTAGCTAATGACCTGTCAGTTTTTTGTTCTATTCAAAGAATGGGATTTTGATAACTTTGATTATCTCTAGTGTTTTTCTAGTCTTCATTTCATTACTTTCTGCTCTAATCTTTATTACTTCTTTATGCTTGCTTTGTTTTCGGTTTGTTCTTTTTGCAAGGTTGTTAAGGTGGTAAGTTAGGTTATTCATTTGAATTCTTTCTTCTTTAATATAAGCTTTTAAGCCCATTAGGGACAAAGATTTGCCTCTGCCCTGTGGTTCTTCTAGTGGACTTAGAATCAAACTGTCATGAGACAGATTAACAGGAGAAAATCAAATTTAATAGGCATATCTAACAAGAAGTTACACAGATATGAGACTCCAAAGACAATGAAGCAACAGGAAACTTATATGAGCTAAGGAGGGAGGAAGGTCTGAGGATACAAAGGGGAGAAAGCTCATTAGCAAGAAGGTGAAAGGAGGTATTTGTAAAAACAAGGTTGCCTATATGCAGGTGAGTTCCTTAGGTAAAGAGGGGGTCTCTGTCAATAGTTCTTCCTGGTACAAGCCTCCTTTCCAGTGTAAATTTAGGCAGTGGGGGAGTCAGAGAGTTTTCTATGCATCTGCTGAGTTTTAATTACTTTTAGCTAGAAATAACTTTTATGCCAGAGTGGAACATTCTGTAGAGTCCTGTACCTCTTCAAGTCTCTCTCTTCTCGCTGTATTTCTCTTAATTTCTCTGGTAATTGCCCCAAGTTCTGACCCCTAAAAAGTGAAAACCTCTGGAATTTTGCGAAGTGATAGATGTTGTGGGAAGCAAAGCAGAAGAAAAATTATTGAATTTCCTTACTATCTACAGTCCATTGACAAAAGGCAGAGTGACATTCCTCTAAGGACTCAATTGCCTCAATGCTGATACATTGCTGGGGACAAAAGGCAATCCTACTCCAACCCCCAGGAATCTGTAAATCTACTTTAATATATAAAAATTCCTTTGGAAACTTCCTTTATCACTATTCCCAAGATACATGTTGGCAATCATCCCCCAAGCATATATGACCCACCAATATACACCTGAAGGGTCTCATGACTCAGGTTTTATTAGACAATAATACATGACATTTTCCCAACAACAGCCCATCAATGTCCTGGAAACCTTGCTTCCAAATTTCTTAGAGACTTAAGCTATCCCTAACCCCCTTCCAACTTGAAACTATATAATGGGCCACTCCTCATGACCCCTGGTGCAGCACTTTCTGCCCATGGATCCTGTTTTCATGTTTTAGTAAGCCACCTTTTTGCACTAAAGACATCTCAATAATTCCTTCTTGGCTGTTGGCTTCCAGCTATAATGTCTTTCCTTCATCAATAGATATGTGTAGGGATTTTTTTTAGCTTTTTACATGCACTCTAATATAATAGCAATTGTTTTTGGTTTTTCTACCTCATGGAGAGTATTACACTAACAGCAACAAATTCAGCCTTATGCTTCTATCCAAATCATCTATCTTCTGTTTGGAAAGAAGACTAATGATATTAATTGATAAATATTTAAACATCCAACTGTGTTTTTTAAAATATCATGTAACATCTTGCATTTGTGATGATTGATTTGTGATTTATGTCTGAGGAAAATCCTGTTTTCTAGAACATTTGTTTGCCTTATTTTAATTATATTATTAGAACTGGTATAAATTGAGTTAAAAACCATAAATGTATAGGTTCTAGTTCAGTAGTCTGAAACAGATGTACTAAAGAAGTAGGTGTAAGTTTCTAAGAATTCAGCTAAAATGTGGTTTTATACTTCCTACTGATGAGGGAGCAGAGGACCAGCTGTGGGCAAAGCACAGGCTGACACCCCACAAACCCTGCCCCCCACACCCAGGTGGGATCTGTGTGACATTCCTCAGGCACTCCTGGAGGGAAAAACTAATGGTTAACTAATAGAGATCACAGTCCTGCAAGACTGCAGTCTCCCTAGGTTTACAAGTGTCTTAGTGATTAACAAGAAAAAAACATTCTTATCAATAACCTAACTTCCAGAAGGAAATTCCCAACTATGTTAATGTTAATGTTAATACCTTTTTAGAGGGAAAGAACAACCTTGTCCTCCTGTAACTCTGAGATCCTCTTTAGCATATGAAAGTTCTTTTGGAAACTTTCCTTTTTCCTTATCTCCCACAACTCAGAAGTACATAATGGGTCACCCCTCACTACCCAAGTGTAGTCTCTCTTTTTGGCCTTGGGTCCTGTCCCCATGCCTTAATCAAACCACCTTTTGTAACAAAGACATCTCAAGATTTCTTTCTTGGCCATCAGCTCTGGACCTCACCAACATCCCCAAACTATACCGCTGCACTGGATACAAAAGAGATACTTGACTTCGGTCCACTGCATTTAATAAACCGTGTCATCTAATCTTGATTACTTTGATCCACCACCTTATGCCAGCTGAGGTGGAAATGTTGGGGATTGAAGCACATGGTCAAGGAAAAATTCTTGAGACATCTTCTGTGCAAAAAGGTGATTTTATTAAAGCGCGGGGACAGGACCCCTGGGCAGAAAGAGTTGCACTGGGGTTGTGAGAGGTAGGTGATTATATACTTTCAAGTTGGGAGGGAGTTAGGGAGAGCTTAAATCTCTAAGGAAATCTGGAATCAAGTTTCCCAGGACCTTGAGAGGGCTACCTATCATTAGGAAAATGTCATTTCTTGCTGTCTAATAAAACCTTAGTGAAGAGACCGTTCAGATGTGCATCAGTGGGTCATATGCTTGAATGATGAATGTTAAAATATATCTTGAGGAGTGGAGATAAAGGAAGTTTCCAAAGGAATTTTTATATATTAAAGTAGACTTACAGGATCTTGGGGGTCAGGATGATGTTGAGGTAAGATTACCTTTTGCCGTTAGCAAAGTATTAACATGGAGGTGAAGCAGGAGAGTGAGGTTCTTGTCTCACAGAGTTGAAGAATGAATCTTGCTGACAAAGGAGAGTGACCAAAGGGATAGGGGTTTTATTTAGCAAGGATTCATAAAAAGCTCTCAGGAGTGCAAGGGGTCCCCACTAGGTTTCCAATGAGGGTTTTTCAACTCTAGACTTTTATCAGGACTTTACCAGGAAACTTGCCCGTGGTCGGGTCAGTGGCCCGAAACTAGACATGACAGTTATGCACTGTGTGAAAGTTTATGTTTCTGTGACATCTACGGTCTACAGATATGTTTTGCTAGGTCGGGTTAATCTTTATGGTGAACTTTTCCTCTGGGGCCTCATCAGTTTTTGTGGTTATTTTTATTGTCTGTGTCCACAATGTAATTATTAGAAAAAATGTTTTAACCCTAGTAATAGGAATAGCGTGGTCTAAACTTTCCTGATCTCTTTGTTCTGTCTTAGCATCTTCATAGCTGGAGTACCCTCGGTCAGGGGTCTCCTGTCCCTCTCCGACTATGCTTTACCCCTTTCCCAACTCAGAGGCAGTTGAGTTTCTAGAGGAAGGTCATTGCCGCTTTCAAGAACTTGTCAATAGACTGTAAGTAGTAAGGAAATTTAATTTTTTCTTTTGCCTTTGTCCTCACATCACAACCAGTAGGTAAAATTACAGATATATATAAGGTAGAAGGATTAGGAATGGATTTTAAAATTCTTTTTTTTTTTTTTTTTTAGATTTTATTTACTTATTTGAAAGAGAGAAAGTGAGAGAGCACTAGTGGAGGGGGAGGGGCAAAGGGAGAGGGAAAACCAGACTCCCTGCGGAGCAGGAAGCCTGATTTGGGGTGGATCCAAATACCCAGGCATCATGACCCAAACTAGAGGCAGATGCTTAACCTACTGAGCCACCCAGGTGCTGTGCATTTTTAATTTCTTCACACTTTTTGGATGTTACATTCAATCACAAGATACTAATTTTATAACCCTTTGTGTTGCAGTAAGAATCACTAGTGCATGGCTACAGGTGAAAACTAGGTATGTTAATGCCTGGGTGATTAGTTTGGAACATCAAAGCAATCCTGAAAAAAAATGTATATTTAAGCTAAAAGAAATGTTATTTTAAGGACAAAATAATAACATACACATTGAAGATAATAGATTTTTGTGACTGACCAAAAAGGTGTAGAAAATATCATGGACAGAAATAAGAGGGGACAAGAGATGGCAATAAAAGAGATATAGAAATACTCAGAAGCAGGAGTGCCTGGGTGGTGCAGTTGGTTGAGAGTTTGCTCCTGGTTTTCAGCTCAGGTCATGATCTAGGGGTCATGAGATTGAACCCCACATCAGGCTCTGTGCTCACTGTGGAGTCTGCTGAAGGCTCTCTCTCCCTCTGCCCTTCATCCCCCCTCTCTCTAATAAATAATTATTTTTTTAAAGAAATACTCAGAAGCAGAGTCTGACAATAGCTTATATACCTTGAATGACTGGATACCTCAAGATACAGAACCAAGGGGAAAAAGTATATAATATAAATAAATATTAATTACTTATATGTCGTATGTATGTATAAACACACACACACGCTTATATTAGGCTTTAAAAATTACTTCATATGAACTAGATACATATGAATAAGTTTAAGAGATTTACCTGCCTACAATCTCCCTAATAGCTAATAATATGGCACTGTTGGAAAAACAAAAAAAACCTACAGGGAGAGTTATTTCATTCTCCAAACATTGAAACTAAAATAGATACACACCATCAAAATTTTTAGTTAGAGTCTAGAAACATATTTTAACATGGAAATTGGCAAATTAAGGAATTCAAAATAAACTCTAAAGGAGGGCTTTTGATAAACATTGCGGTGTAGGTGGGGGAGGTAGAAGCCAGGATGGAAGACAAGTGGAATCAGAATCACCTTCGGTGCCTATTAATATTGCAAATTCCTGAGATAAAATTTTCTGGCATAAGAAATTTTGATGACGGGGCACCTGGGTGGCTCAGTGGGTTAAAGCCTCTGCCTTCAGCTCAGGTCATGATCTCAGGGTCCTGGGATCGAGCCCCACGTCGGGCTCTCTGCTCAGCAGGGAGCCTGCTTCCCTTCCTCTCTCACTCTGCCTGCCTCTCTGCCTACTTGTGATCTCTGTCAAATAAATAAAATCTTTAAAATAAAAAAAAAAGAAATTTTGATGACAATTCCTGAAAATAAACTTTTTTTTTTTTTTTTTAATATCTCCAGGTGTTTCTTAGGCCTGCTAAGTTTGAGAACCACTGTCCCAATCTGTTTTAAGTGGATAACTGACAATATAGAATCTATCAAATAAAAATAAATTCCTGGAACTAAAACATGGAAATACATTTTTCTCTGTGATCTATTTGGTAGCAGTCCTTGGGTTGGAGTGGAGAACTGTTACATGTGGGAAACAGGAGGAAAGGCCCTTTAACACCTGCAATGCATCCTAACATAAATAAGCTAAGCATATTTTCCTTTTCTAAAACTTTTTAAAAAAATTATTATTATTATTATTTTAGAGAGAGAGAGTGCAACTGGGGAGGAGCAGAGGGAGAGGAAAGAAATAATCTCAGCTCCATACCCTGCACGGAACCCGATGTGAGGCCCTATCCCATGACCCTGAACTGAAACCAAGAGTTGGATGTTCACAGTTTAAGCCACTCAGGTGCCTCTTTGTTTGTTGTTGTTGTTGTTTTTAATGATTTTCATTAAAGACCTGAATTTACCACTGAAAGTTAATTTATTATGAGTTATTCTAAAAGGTTGAAGTATGTATGTATGTCTCAGATAATCTGGTGGGATCTATAGATGAAACTGAAGGTACCGGCAAGACATATAGAAACTTCATGTAAACCTTAATGTTATTTTTCATACCAAAACATTTGATTTTTATTGTATTATTAGAACTAAAAGTCAGATATATATACTCCAAAAGTCCTACAAGGGAAAGAATTGCTGATTGGCGTATGAAAATAAATGCCCATAGGCCTCACTCAAAATTGTACCCATACATGTAGGACTCAGGAAAATGAAGTGAAAAGTATATACTTCCTTTGTGCATTTCATTTGCAGAACTACTACTTCTGGATTTTCACTAACACTTGTCATAAAGGATATGACCAAAGCTTTCAATTTTATCCAATTGACAGATATTGTGCAGACATTTTGTTTTGAAATTATCCAAGAGAAAAGCTATCTCTAGTGACGAAAGTCGGTGGATCTTACAAATCTCATTTTTAGTCCATTTAATAAAATATTTTGAGGACTATTATGAGGCAGTTCTCATAAAAGAGCAAAGTCTGATAAGTATTACATATCTTTTACCCCATACCTTGCAAAGAGGGCACTTAAGATACTTATAAATGAATGTGTAAAAATCACAACCTAAATGTTTTATACTTTATTACTACAATTTCAATTTTTTTTTCCAGTCACTACCTTGAATTCTTTCTCATTATTTGGAATCTTTAAAAATATTCAGTTACTTTTTTGTTTTAAAATCACTCATTTATTAATAATTTACCTCATCTCATTCCCAGAATTTATGTTTATTTTTTCTTTAAGATTTTATTTATTTATTTGAGTGTGAGAGAGCACTAGCTGGGAGAGGAGCAGGGGGAGTGGCAGAGGAAGAAGCAGACTTTCTACTGAGCAGGGAAGCCCAACATGGGGCTTGATCCCAGAACCCTGGGATCATGACCTGTGCTAAAGACGGACAACCAACTGAGCTATCCAAGCACCCCCAAAATTCATGTGTTTTAAAATTTGTTTAAAACTTAGGGGAAATCTGGGTGCCTGGGTGGCTCAGTCATTAAGTGTCTGCCTTTGGTTCAGGTCATGATCTCAGGATCCTGGGATCAATTTCTGCATTGGGCTCCCTGCTCGGCGAGAGGCATGCTTCCTCTCCCACTCCCCCTGCTTGTGTTCTTTCTCTCGCTGTGTCTCTCTGTCAAATAAATAAATAAAATCTTAAAAAAAAAAAAAAAAGAAAACTTGGGGGAATTCAATAGATTCTTATATCTCAATTGGGAAGTTCTGTCTTATTAAGCTTATTAATAACATATATTAGAAAGTACAATAGAGTATCCTGATCATAAGTTAATATTCAAACCACCCACAGGACAGGCTAAACATCAAAGAGACTATTTGACAGTACTCTTATTTTGAGAATGGCAAATGTCCTGTCAGGATTGTTTACACACTAAAAGATAATTTCTAATTATGCTATCAGATGGGAGCTATCAGCTTTAACATTCCAATAATTTCTCATTGAATACTCTTTAAGCAAAAGGACCATTTATGTACATATATGTTGTGACATAATGTTGCTCATATTTAAAGAAATATACCAAAGCTACACTGTTCCCCCAAAGCTTTCAATATAAATTATCACAATAAAATCTCCCTGTTACTCAACTCTTTGTGGTTTTGGGATTTCTGTCACTGGAAATGAACATTTCAACCTCAAGTGTTAAAATACTACATTTGTTAAGATGTACTAGTATGCTGGCTTGAAATTTTTGAACTCATATCCGTGTTATAAAGAAGTTCAAAAAAGCATTGAAACATTGACATTGAATTTATGCTAATTATGACAAAGGTGTTTCTTAAAAGTCAAGACATTAAATTTCTCAGTAATTCCCTATATCTGGAGCCTAGTGTTTATTTTAGAAGATGGACCACAAAGCACATGGTATCTTTCAAAATCTATTATTCTTCCTTCTGGCCTCTCTTCCTTCCTTGTGCCTTCCAACTTCACAATTAAGACTTCTGATTTGCCCAGAGGAAACTAGTCTGGATGAGCAAAAACAAAGAGGTCATTCAACTAGATGACCTGTAAAAATTTATTATGTTTTCAAACAGGATCTCTTTGGATGAATTCTCTATCCACTTGTAAATGCAAATGATGTTTTTTAAATGGATAGTGGAAAATGCAGAAGGAGCACAGACAAAAGTCAGTAACATTGTATTAACTGTAAAGTTTGTAAGGTGACAGATGGTTAACTATTCTTCTTGTGGCGACTATTTTTCAGTGTATGTGAATATTAGATCCCTATATTACACACCTGGAACTAATAAAATGTTGTATGTCAGTTATGCCTAAATAAATTTTAAAAATCTTTATAAAGACAAAAAAATAATTATAAAGAAAAGATTAATCTTGACTCTAAGTCTTCCCAAGTAGTAAACTTTTTGCCCCAATGTTTTGGTTTTGTTTTAAAACTTTTATTTCTTTGTTGCTTGAGGATATAAATAGAATGGAGACTAGCAAATTACACAGCTGGCCATTGGGCTTCCATAAAGATTAAACTTGACCCACTGGTCAGTTAACGAAAGCAATACAGTTTAGCAAACATTCTACCTTTGTACATTTGTCTGGAGTTTCCAATGTGGCTGAAATGTGTATATCTGTGCTCCATCTTTCTTTTCTTTCTTTTTTTTATCTTTACTTTCATTTCCATTATGAACTTATGACAGTTTCTCATTGATTGAGAACTGATTTACTCTGAGCCCGGGTTATCCCGAGCTATGTCTCATCAGTTACCTCATTCTCCAGAAATCAATGCTTGAAAAGGATGTATCTAAATTAAGTCCTGAGGAACACCACATTTTCTGATTGGAATGTTATTAGGACAATAGAACCAATTTCCATTCCTCTTTGAATTCTCTCCAGTGCATTAATTCCCTCACCTTAATTAGATGATTCTTATTATTAGTTAACATGTGGATTATCACTTTTATTACATTTTGGTGGAAATAACCACTAAAATATGTAGATTGCCAAATACGTAAGGTATGTTTGGATTGTTTCTGCTCTAAAAAATTTTGTTCCTGTGTAAACCAATTGCAGCAAATTTCTAGGACATAAAAGCACTTTTATGAAGTTGTAAATGAATGTTAATCAATTCCTTAAGCCACATGAAATTGAGATACCGCTTGCCATTCAGATATCAGCACTTTCAAATAAACTAAATACCTTTTATCTTGATATTGAACAGAGTGGTTAGTGCAGAGTGGTTAGTGCTCCAGATCATAATCATCATATCCTCCTGACTCCCTTTGTTTAAGTTTTAAATGTAAGTAACAATACTCTCCTCATTCGTTTATTCACTAAGTTGGATTCCTTGCGAGGTAGCAAATACTGAAAACTCTACTTTTCTGAGGCAGCTTACTCAGCTTGAGACTACAGCGGTGACTGGGACACAGCCATCCCCCAGGAATACCCAGGCTGGTCATAGATAAAAGCAAAGCGAGAGAAAATCAAAGCAGTGAGATGGAGAGATAAATAGAAGATAACATAAAGAAACACTACCATCCTTTGAAAGTTAAGTAAGGTTTTCTGTTGTAGCTTAAAAGGATCTAAACTAGATCTGGTAGATGAATGGGGATTAGCACACTTGTGGTGGGAATGGAGAGTGTGGTGGAGTGTTCTGGCTAGAGAACTCAGCATGCATAAATTCCCAGAGTGTAGGGAGATCAAACACTGGATGAAATTGAGCTCCATTTTGCATGAGTATTAAAATGATATTCCCAATGGTGAATGTCTACCTTAGAAGAATTTTTTTGACTTTCGGTTTTGGTCTATTTTTATGGTAAGCCAGTTAAAGGTTTACATTTAAGTGGTTAGATGACATTATGGAGTTCCCCTAGTAGTGAACAGGCCTTAAGGAACATGAAATAATGACACTTCAGGTAGAATCCAGAGTGAAACACACTTAGTGAGTTGCTCCTAAATTTCTCAGTGCCAGGTGACAAGCTGAGAGATCAGAGTGTGTATCTCAAGAGCACAAAAAAATCTCATTATGTGCCCCAAGAGTCAGGTTCTACCATTGAGTTCCTAAAACCTCCCCCAAGATATCAACCTTAAAATTCAAAGCAGTGTTTTAGCTTTTCCTCCTGAACAACTGTCTCTGATTATCAAATCTTTGATTATTGCTCTGCGCTAATAACAGCATCTTTTTTTTTAAGACTTTTATTTATTTATTTGACAGATAGTGATCACAAGTAGTCAGAGAGACAGGAGGGGGTGGGGAGGAAGCAGGCTCCCTGCAGAGCAAGGGGCCCGATGGGGAGCTCCATCCCAGGACCCTGGGATCATGACCTGAGATGAAGGCAAAGGCTTTAACCCACTGAGCCACCCAGGTGCCCCTAATAACAGCATCTTAAACATCCTTAATTGATACTGAGAAATCTTTAAAGCATGATTAACAGAGACATAAGATATATCAGGGTTCTATGGGGTATTTTACTTGTCATCAGAAATTCTAAATCATGAAACATCTCCATATCATGCCATGTGGGAGGGCTGAAATTAATTAGATGGTTCCTAATCAAGCAGATGGAAATCAGATGCATAGAAGATGAAGTTACTTGCTCTACTGGGGCATCGTGCCCCATCACATATCCAGTGATTTGAAGATGCAGGGCTGCCAAGAGGAAGACTTCCAGGAGGATCCCTACAGTAACATTGTTTAATGTCAATTTCTGTAAGATGCAGGGGCTGTTACGATTGACAAGATCTAACAAAATTTACTAACTCATCTGTGACGTGTGTTCTGAACTATGTTTTTCATATTCATCCCAAAGATACCCACCTCATACTGAGTACATTTGAACATAGGGAAGAGAATATCATTAGCTGTGAAAAAAAAATCGATATGATCATTTTTAAACTCTTCCAAAACCTAAGCAAACATCATACCACAGAAATGAAGACATTCTGAATTCAGCAGACTGGTCTCAGCTTTTGACAGTCAATTCAGCAGCCTTTAACCATTGATTAGAATAGTAAGGAAGATATGTCTCAGAGCAAACAAAGCAATGTATAGACCATAGAAAAGAAAATAAAATGAGAAAATAATAATTCATGATACATAAATATTGGCTAGATTCTGGTCTAAAGGCTCTATGTTTTCTTCTTTCTGGCACATGCAGTAACATTCCTATTGTACAGAAGAGAAGCAATGGCGCTGCCTTTACAACTGAGGTTGAGATAGTTGAAGCACATTGTCTGAGTTCTCACTTACATGAGTCAAGCTCCAGATTAGAGTCATCATATCCTCCTGACTCCCTTTGCTTACATTTTAAATGTAAATAACAATACTCTCCTCATTAGTTTATTTACCAGTGGAGTCATCCAACCCCACTTGCCATGACTCATGAAGTTTAGGATAACCAGGTGTACGTAGCCCCTCTGTTATCTAGCAATTTCTTGCAGTCACATCCCCTACACATGTAAAATCTGCCAGGAATTGTTCCACAGCAAAGCACAGGAAACACAAACATAAAGAAATGCAGACTCTGCCCTCAAGTGCCCTCAAACCAGTGGGACAGACGGCAAACCCATAATGTGGAACAAAGTGATTCATGGAAGGGGAAAGAGAGACTGAGTTCAGGGAAGAGTGAGAAGAAGGTAAGTGGAACCAGCAGAAGGAAGAGAGCATCCCGAGTAGGATAGGGGGGAGTCTGAACACATACAGCTGCAGGCTAAATCATTGATATGCTTTTCCAAGAATCCCGGATGGGCACTGAAAAGGGACTTGTTCAAAGAGAGCAATTTGCTTCTGTGAGGAAAGAAAAAAAAAAAATTCCTCCAATGCAGCTGGGTTGACAAACACATACAGTGAATGGTCATTTTGATTACCAAGAGCTGAGGGGGAAAATAAGAATAATTTGCACAGAAGCTGAAAGCCTGTGGATTTCTAAGCCTTGGCTCTGCTGCCTACTTGGCTCCAGTATTTATTTATTTATTTATTTTTAACCTGTCATCCTCTTTCTGAATATCAGCTTCTCTCATATTTCCAATATTTCTTACAGCCTGGAAAAGCCTCCTAGAGTACATTTGGATGAGTCTGGATTCTACAGAGAAATA
>PISX010027672.1:0-22661 GCA_004024625.1 Mellivora capensis | reverse complement strand
ACAAATAACACGGAGGACATGGGGAGATGGAGAGGAGAAGGGAGTTGAGGGAAATTGGGGGGGAGATGAACCATGAGAGACTATGGGCTCTGAAAAACAACCTGAGGGTTTTGAAGGGGCGGGGGGTGGGAGGTTGGGGGAGCCAGGTGGTGGGTATTGTGGAGGGCACGCATTGCATGGAGCACTGGGTGTGGTGTAACTATGAACTCTGTTACGCTGAAAAGAAATTAAAAAAAAAAAATGGTCCCCCCCCCCAAAAAAAAAAAGAGTGAGTCACTCTCCCCCTGGAACTGCGCCCCCACGTGGCAGACGTCCCAGGGCTGGCCCAGAGCTCTGCTTTGGGAAACTGGAGGCCAGGGGCATGGGTTGGGGGGAGGGGTGGCAGCTGTTGTAAGGCTGAAACGTGCTCCTTAGTTTCTGATCCATGTGGTGTCTCTGGGTTTGAGATACTGCGTTCCAGTCTCCAGTCAGTAGTCTCTCCGTTTTCTCTCTTGTCTGACTTATGAAAACTGATGCCATAATATTAGGCAAACAAATATTAATACTTGTAATTTTTTTATTTTACATTGTTGTCTATAGCATTATAAAGTAATGTTTAATACACTGAAATCTAAATTCAATCTTGGTGATCATAAAAGTCATGACCCCTGTTTTCTTTTAACTTAAGATTGGTGTTTTACTATCTATCTGTTTTACTATCTATCTGCATTTCTTAGCAGACTACTTTTTAGAACAGTTTTAGATCCACAGCAAAATTGAGAGGTGAGTGCAGAGATCCCCTGTACACCCCCTACCTCCACACATGCACAGCCTATCCCATTACCAACATCCCCCACCACATTTGTTATAATCAATGAACTTAACGCATCATTAGAACCCAAATCAATAGTTTACATTGGGGTTCACTTTTGATATTGTACATTCTGTGGGTTTTGACAAATATCTCATGATAACAATCGATCATTGTTCTATCTAAGGAATAGTTTTCCTGCCCTAAAAATGGTCTGTGCTCTACTGATTGACTCTTCCCTCCCCACAGCTCCAGGCCACCATTGATTCATTTACTATCTCCAGGGTTTTGCTTTTCCAGAATGTCTTAGAGTTGGAATCATACAGTATGCCATTTGTTCAGACTGCCTTCTTTCAGTTAGTAGTATTCATTTAAGGTTCTTTCGTGTCTTCTCAAGCTTTGATAGCTAATTTCTTTTGAGCACTGAAAAATATTCCATTGTCTGAATAAACTAACCTTTTATTTGTAATCTTTCCCAATCTCTTTGTGATATGTCTCTTATATATAGCTTGATATAGTATTTTGCTTTCTTAACCATTCTGAAAACATTTTCTTTTTAATAGGAGAAGTAAATCCATTTGTATTTACTGATACAATGATATGATTTGGTTGGTCTTTGTTCTGACATATATATGCATATATTACATCTGGTGTATGTATCTCTGTATATTTAAATATGTAACATTACATATGTAACAAATGTTATATATTTGTATATGTTACATATAAAACATTTATTATAAAATTATAATTTTAGTTATTTGAATATGTATGATGTGTAATTACATCTAATTATATATATGAGTCCTTTAATATTTTATCTATTTCATTTTCTCTCTTTTTTTATAAAGCTTTCATTAATTTGGGAGACCTTTTGTGTGCATGTGGTAATGATTACTTTTGTATTCATATCTTTCTGTAAAGCCCTTAATATCTTTTCTTAGCTATTGTCTATTGATTTTATCCTAAGACACTATTTAAATTGGCTTTTAAATTAACTTTTCTCAGCATCTGGATTGAAGTAATACTCTTTTACCTCAAATATTGTGTGCAAGTCTTTCTCAAATCCAAGCATCTATAGATCGATCTCTTGCACTCTCTCATTAACTCCATGGTACTGTACTGATGTTGACTTTGGCAGGCAAATCTATGAATTTTTTCTGTTTTCAGAAATCTCTTCTCTGTATTATGTTGCCCAGAGAGCACATTCTATTCTTGCCAACTAAATCCAAGGGAATTCCTTCTAATCAATAGGGTAAGACCTCTTCTCTTATCTTCCTCCTGACTTAAGAGCTGAAATCATCTATCACTTTATTTAAAAAACAAAAAACCAAAACCAAAACCAAAACAAAACAAAACCCAACCAGAAAGTCCTTTGTTTCCTCAGCTTTGTTGTTCAAGGTATCCTACTTCTTGGACTGTTGTCTGTAAAGCTGTAAAGTTTTTGGGTTACACTGGGATATCAAACCTTTATGCAATTACTGGTTATATTTAGTCACGGTCATTATAATTGCTAACCGTTAAACAAATCATGAGTGTGGCATCTGGAAACAATAAAGATTATGGGAAAGAATTAAGTAATCTAGAAAAGAATGAGCAAATGAGAAAACAGTAGAATGTTTTAGAGGGAATGATAATTAATCTGGATATGAATGGAAATGCACAATGCATGTTTCGGCCTTTCTTTTGAAAGAAGCTGCTCTTGGGAAACTTCCTATCTTCTCTTTGGTAGAACTTTTTTGTTTGGAGGAACAAGTTCAAATATTCAAGTGTGGAAAGTATCTTCAACATACCCCTACTGAACAGATTTGAATGCCAGGGCTTATCATGTTTAACTACATGATCTCAATGCCCCACCTTTAGGGCATGAAATTTACAGCTTTATTTTTTAAATACAAAACCATTAACATGGGAAGCATTATTTTTGTGCATGTCTGCTGAGTGATACAGAAATGTAAGAGGATATTATGACACCCAAACCGTTATCTGTCCAGTTCCTCACTTCTCAAATGGTGAAGCACAGAGACAGTTCTGAAATAAAAGTAATTACCCTGGATTTTAGTGCTTACTTGATCAAATGTTTACCACTTCACCACTTTGAGAAATTCATGCATATTTTAACCAGTAATAGAATTTATTTGAGAGTCTCATTTCCAATGATCGGATGACATTATTTTAATTTGCAACAAGGGGGATTTTCACATTTATGTCTAGTAAAGAGCTTCTGGACCAGATGAGGTTTACTTCACTCAAGTGTGAGAACATGTTACAGAATGGACTGGCTCCACTTTTCAGCACTTAAAACCTGGCAGAGTCCACAGAACAATTAATTTATTAGAAGCTGAAACTTTCTCTTTTGCTCTCATTGAATCCAGGGTATCTGAAAACCTGGGTTTCTAGCTAATCTAAACTCTTAGACATCTTTCCATTTGCCAGGCAGTGGGCAGATCTTTCAAGGTCTACATGGAGGTGTTTCTTGCAAACTCATATGGGGCTTCTCTACTCCGGCACACCCCACAACATAATTTTAATCCTTACTCTCAAGAGTAATGCCTTGCTTTGTCCAAAGACTTATTGAAAGTTGAGGGAATAAAGATTTATATATGTTTCAAAAGGTTTCAGCTTTATGTGGAAACTGATCTTGGAAATAACACTTACTGGCTGTGTGTACTTGGTCAAGCCACTTGGCTGTTTATATTTTTATTTTTATTTTATTAAAGATTCATTTATTTATTTGACAGAGTGATGGAGAGAGCACAAGTAGGCAGAGCAGCAGGCAGAGGGAGTGGGAGAAGCAGGCTCTCCAATGAGCAGGGAGCTCGAGGGGGGGGGGGGGCTCGATCCCAGGACCCTGGGATGATGACCTGCGCTAAAGGCAGAGGCTTAATTGACTGAGGCACCCAGGTGCCCCCACTTGGATGTTTTTAGTTTCAATTTCTACGTGCGCTGGGAACCTCTGCTTTCATATCCCAGGTGTTCAGCTACCCCTTTACATGTATCACCTACTTATCATCACAATTACTGCGTGATGGAATTACTAGTATTATTGTCCTTTTACCGATGAGGTAAGGACTACAGAGAGGTTAAGTGAACTGGGATTTGAACCCAGACAGTCTGCTTTCTTTGGTCTTTTTTTTTTTTTAAAAAGATTTTATTTATTTATTTGAGAGACAGAGATCTCAAGTATGTGGAGAGGCAGGCAGAGAGAGAGAGAGAGAGAGAGAGGAGGAAGCAGGCTCTCCGTGGAGCAGAGAGCCCGATGTGGGGCTCGATCCCAGGACCCTGGGATCATGACCTGAACGGAAGGCAGAGGCTTTAACCCACTGAGCCACTCAGGTGCCCCTGCTTTCTTTGGTCTTAACCACAATTCTGAACCGCCATGGGAAATCATCATGCAGAGGGTCTAGCATACAGAAGATATCCCATAAACATAGGCACCTCCCCAAATAATAGCTTAAAAAGAATTACTGAATTGGTGAAAAAGAAATCTGCATCCAGTAACACATTTTTTTAAAGATTCAGTTATTTATTTTAGAGAGAGAGAGCACGCACAAGCAGGGGGAGTGGTAGAGGGAGAGAGGGAGAGAATCTCAAGCAGCCTCTCCCCAAGCACAGAGCCCAACATGGGGCTTGATCTCACAACCCTGAGGTCATGACTTGAGCCAAAACGGAAAGTCAGACACTTAACTTATTGTATCACTCAAGTGCCCCAGGAACACAATATTTTTGAAAGGGTTGTCTGTGGGCCAGGTAGGTCAGATTCTTGGACATGACCTGACACCTACTGAATCAGAAATGCAGGGAGTGAAGCATGGGCATGCTCATGACAGTCTTCTGGCAAATGTTTTGAACTCTCAAGCTTATAGGCTATCAACGTGTTTAAAAGATTATGAACTGGGAGTCAGAGTAACTGGGACACTAATAAAATACTGAAACATATTATGTGACTATCTGGGACAGCCCTCTGTAGTTTGCAACTTGCTTTTATGTGTGTATTCAAATAATTTAAAAATACATGTGTGCATAGTCAAAATAATTTCAAAGCAAAATCCCAAGAAATGGTTTATAGCCAGCTTTTAAATACAACCTTTGTGATCAGCAGAATGATTTATGGTAGCAAAGAGGAAATAATCAAATGATACTTGATCGACAACCATCCTTCCTACTAGACTAAAGGTTTTGTGGGGTTGTCACTAGTCTCTCTTGCTACTCGTGTATCCTATATTAAGAACAATATATCATGCCTACATACAGCTGATATTTAATAAATATCTGTATAATATTACACTTTTCCTGCCTAAAGCCAGGAAGTTCTATAAAATGACTTTTACTGAGGCCAACATATTTATAGTGGCTTCTACAGGCAGAAGACACTTATCAGAACAAGTTTCCACTGGAAGAGTGTCATGCTTTTTAAAGTTTCTGAATTCAGCTAGATTTTGCTTTGTCAAATTAATACAAAGTAAAGCACAAAGGCACAATTACATAAAGAGATTCCAAGGACTTCCTGCAATTAGCATGTTAACTCAGAGATGAGAACCTGGCAAAGCTGATGTGAACTTGGTTGTGATGATGCCAAATTAGGCAAAGGCAGAGAAGAGAGGGCATTTGGTCACTGCATTCCATGGGAAGAAGGTGGTGTCCCAGGAAATTAGTAAGGAGATCTGGTAAATAACACATCTATACTTTAGTCAGTCCTAAAGGGATATAGATTGTGATTTGCTGTGAATACCGGCACAGACCGTATGTGTGCAGGACCACAGGTTTTTATATAACTTTAACCAAACAACTGTCACCTACCATCCACCTTCTCACTAGCCAAACTCACAGAACAATAATTCGGGAGGGCAACCCATCAGACTCGGTGATGCGGTTATCAAAGCAACCTGAAGGTACCAAAGCTAACAACTACCAGATTAATTATTATGCAAAGAATGGTCCCTTTTCAATGCTTTCAAAGCCATTTGATCTTTATTATCTTTTTTTAGAAACAGGAAATTGACTTGAGGAAGGCCAGTACTGTCAAGAACATAGGGAAAAACAAAAAACCAAAACCCATCGTATCCGAAGAAGGGGTTTCCTAACATGGGAGAGTGCTCCTCGGGCCACAGTACAATTCCCATTAACACGCTAAGAGGCTCTATTAAGTGAAATTCTTTGACCGCACTTTCTTTATTTTTCAGAAAAAAAAAAGCAGAATAGAGAACAGGAACATTTAGTGACAAGTGGTCTTTTTCTGTGTCACTGATCTCTGCACTAGTCGCCAGCAGGGGGCGCCAGAGCCCATTGAAAGTTGATTTTTGTCTGTCTTGAATCCGGTCATTCAAATTACACCACCCACCTGAATCAAATTATTGTTGGGGGGGGTGTCATGGAGTTTTCTGACTTCCCCTTTCACTTTCTTAAGGAGAAAAAAAACCCTGCTTTTCATTAAATTGTAAGCGATATGCTGTTACATCATTACTCATTAATCAAAACAGGCTTCTCCAATCCAAATGCAATTAAAACTGAGTTTTCAGACATTTATCTCCTTCCTCCTGGGTGCCCGGCCCCCTCTGGGAACTCCTGCTGGGAATATTGCTTTGAAAACACGAATATGTGTAGCAGGACCTGGGAATGGCACCGGGGAGAGGGAAGGAGGCAAGCTGGCCTGTCCTTTGAAGAAAGGGGGTCTGGAATATAAGGATAGGTAGGGTGGCCTTCTGTGGTGACAGGAATCCCTGCAAGACCCACCCCAGAGACCACGAGCAGAATCATTCACTCTGTGGTTTTAGACTAAAGAATTGCCTGCCAAGGTTCATGTACCAAATGCATGGGAGATTTTGGGGGGCGGGGTGAGCCAGAGACAGCAGTACGATTTAAGGCTTTTCCCTAATTGTGACACTTCCAAGTGAGGTAAATTACCTCTTTGTAGAGCAATTACACTTGCACTATGTTCGACCATCTTGTTAGATGTTTCTGACTCAGATGAGTATATTTGAGAATTGCTCAAGGAAATTAAAATGTCAAGCTCTTCAATCTTTGACAGTTTGTGAATATTTTATTTTTTTATTTTATTAGGCTGACTTGGGGATAAAGACCTAAAAATGAGTGCATTCTGTTTGTTCTGCTCACCACCAAGTGAGAGATAATTTTACGTTTGCATAATTATAGCTTCTCTTTCAAAGCTTGGTTTTCAAGGGGACTGTGGGAACAGGAAAGAATGCCACTTGCCCCACCTTGGGGAATGCTGTGGGTCAGTGGAAGTGTTATCCAATTTCAGATTGGAAACATGAGTCAGTTCCAGCCAGGTGTGGAGGGATTTGGGGTTCGTGTTTTGGGCAAGAGGAAGCCTCACAGGGGAGACCACGCTCCAGGGCCATGTTGCCCACTTTTCCAGAAAGGCAACAGAATGGAAAATGATCATTGTGCATGACACTGTTGTGACTCAAAACAACAATTAAATCAATTCATCAACGATATCAAATAGGAGCAATTGAGTTTAGTCAGATAGAGTTTGTTCATCCCAAGGCAAGAGTCGGATGTTGGATAAAATCTAGAAAGGATTTTCTATTATGCTGAAATCTTGTGGGGATAAGATACTTTGATCTGATCTGAAAACTCAAAGAGCACTGTGTACTTCCATATACATTTCTGTGAAATCTGATATCTGTAGAATGGGGAGGACACAAGAGCACTGTCCTGACTTCAACAGGTTTAATGGGGATCATTTAATTTAACTGCCCACAATGACAGCCTGTTTCCAGCTTACTATGTTTAGCTTGAGGTGTTCCAGATCTATGTTTTATGTGTGGATGACTATCAGATGCTTTTCGGCAAGCCCACGGACGTGTGCCATATTGGTGTGGAAACATGACCCTTCTTGTCACCTCCATTTCCCAGCAACACCTACGGAAGATGTCAGTAGAATATAACCCAAATATGAAATCCCTGTGTTTTTTTTTTCTATTTTAATTATGTGGTCAAAGAACAGTCTACAAGCTACTGAAAGTCCACCATCACCGGAGGGATGCTATACTGAGAGAGACTTGATGAAAAATATCAGGAAAATGGAACCACATGCCTTCTCATGATTACTGCTTTTGTGTTTAGAGTCTGAAGAATTGTGTGGGGATGTGGGGATAATATGGGCCATCCTCTAGGGGGAATCTGGAGGAAAGGAACTGTGATAATGTGAATTCCCTGGCTCTAGAGTAGAATCTTTGAGCTTTAAAGGAAATGTGGGTGTCATACAGTTCAAATCCTACATGTGATAAAAAGGGAAGTGAAATCCCAGACAGGTTAACTGAGAGGATAAAAGATTTTCCGGGATATCTTTGTGGTTCAACCATTATTATCAACCTCAGTTCTGAATGTTATCCTTCTCTGTCTCCTCTAGGTTCGCAGCACAGAGACTTTGGAGACACAGAGATGTTTAAGACGTGGGCGCTGTCTTCAAGGAGACAACACACAAAATATTCATGAGACTGGAAATCATTTGATGGCAGGACTTTTGTCTTAGTCTGTTCATCCCAGATTTGCCATTGCAAAAGTGCTTCTTGAGCAAAGGGACTGGGTAGGAGGAAAGGACCCAAGGAGGAAATATCCATATCAGTGACTTAAAGGGGCATCACAGAAGCTGTTTGAGCAGAACTGTCAGGGAAAAGAGAAAGTCTCCAGACAGACAAGGCAGGGCAGGACATTTCAGAAAGAAGAATTAATATGTACATAGTACTTGGAGAACTGTCAAGGAGCTTCATGAAAGAAGATGTGGATGGCCATGCTGGCAGCAAGGTGGAGAAATGTTTACACATAGAGACAGAGTCAAGAAGATGGTCTTGGAAGGAAACTGGTAAGACTGAGGTCATGAGTGTTCTAAGGGAGAACAGATCATGCACTTAAGAACCATTTCAGAAACAAAGATGCCAGGACTTGGTGATTGTAGAATATGTGAGGAGACAGAGGGAGGGTTAGAGATTCTGATAACCTGAAGGTACTGGGATGTAGTTAACAGAGGTTTGAGCTGAAAACCTTGGAAGAGGATCCTGAAGACCATGAGGAAGGAAGCAATTTCCCTATATAAGGGAAGGGTTTTCCTTAGGACAGAATGAAGATAACACTCAAATGTTAAGGGTCAGAACCGCCTCCAAGCAGCCAAATTGGCTTAAACATGTGTGTCTGTATGTGTATCTATGTGTGTGAGTGTGTGTTTCTGTGTGTGTTTGTGTGTGTGTGTGTGTATGATAGGTAGAGAGAGAGGCAGACAGACACACATGTATTTTATTTTTTAATTGGTTAACTAATTAATTTTTAAATTTTTTTATTTTGTTATGTTGTCATCATACAGTACATCATTAGTGTTTGATGCAGTGTTCCATGATTCATTGTTTGCCCATATTAAATATATATGTGTGTCTACATATTGCATGGAGCACTTAGTGTTACACGAGACACACACATATTTTAAATTTGATTGTAGCAATGCACTTTTATAGCAGAACATTCCTCTGCCCTAAAGTCATGAGCAAAATTACAGATTTGTCAGTGTAACCTTATCCTACCTTCCAGTTTGAGAGCTTCCTATCTTTCCACAGACTCAAAACAAGCCCCAGCAGGTCTGATAGAATTAAAATCGCTTTTTAGGTGTAAAGAGCCCCGGGCTCTGCTGTGCTGCACCGAAGGTAGTTTTGCTGCTGTGACTCAAAGGACCATGTGGTGGGGAACATGGGGTTGGGGATGTCCACTTGGGACACTGGCTTCCTGTCTCCTATTGCCCAGCTAATGAGGAGAGAAATGGCTCTTCAGGTTTCTCAGTTTTCTGACATTCACTCAGACCTACCACCCCTCCATGCCTCTATGGTCCCAGCAACTCAGATGCTCTACCCACTTGTCACTTTCCATATGCATGTGTATCTCCTTCCTGAGACGGTGGTTCCCCAAACCTACTTGCCAGCCCAGGGCCCGAGTTAGCCGATCACAATGACTGAGGGCTGGACTTGAGGGCGGTGCTGAGTCAGAATGGTGAGAATGGGTATCTTTGCTCGTTTCTGATCTTCGTGAGAAAGCATTCAGTCTTTCACCTTCAAGTGTGACGTCAGCTGCAGGCTTTTTCCTTCATTCTCTTTATCGAATGCAAGTCATTTCCCTCTGCTCCTAATTTGCTGTCATGAAAGGGTGTCGCATTTTGTCAAAATGCTTTTTCCATTGATCATATGCTTTTTCCTCTTTGGCCTGTTGAAATGGTGGATTACATTGACTGAGTTTTGAATAACAAACCAGTCTTAATGCCTGGAATACATTGCACTTGATCATGGCATGTAAATTCTTTTTCTATGTTGCTGGATTCAATTTGTGAATATTTCATTGAGGATTTTTACATCGAAGTTCATGAGAGATATTAGTGTATAGCTTTTCTTCTTCTTTCTTTTTTTTTTGGTACAGCTATTTTAGGATTTAGTATCAGGATATCTAATAAAATGAGTTGAATAGGGTTCTTTCCTATTCTATTTTCTGGAAGGGCTTGTGTGTACAATTGGTGTTAATTCTTTTTTCAATATTTGGTAAATTTCCTCAGTGAAACCTCCTGGTCCTGAAGACTTCTTTTTGGGGAGCTGTAAATAACAAATTACATTTCTTTAGTGGTTCTAGGACTGTTCAGGAACCTTTTTTGTCTTCGTTGAGTGACAGTAGGTTGCATTTTTTTAAGGAATTGGTCCATTTCTTCAATGTTGTCAAATTTATAAGCAGAAAGTTATTTGTATTACTCCCTTATTATCCTTTTAGTGGCTTCAGGATCTACAGTAATATCCCCCATTTTATGCCTGATATTGGTGATTCGTGTCTTTTCATCTGGTAACTTTGTCAGACTTATGAGAGTTTTATTAACTTTATTGAAGAAACCAGCTTTTTGCTTCATTTATTTTCTCTAGTATTTTCTCAATTTCAAGTGCATTTATATCTGTCCCATCTTTATTATTTTTTTCCCTACTCCTGCTTGCTTTATTTTTATTTTGCTCTTCTTTTTCTATTTTCTTGAGGTAAGAATTATATTTCTTGAGGTAAGAATTTAGATTATTGATTTTGGAGCTTTTCTCTTTTCTACTGTCTTAAGTGCTGTCAAGTACCCTTTTGACACAGCTTAAGATGCACCCCACATATTTTGATATATTACATTTTTATTCAGTTCTTTTTTGTTTTAATTTCCTTTGAGATGTCCTCTTTGATCCGTAGATTATTTTGAAGTGCGTCATTTAATTTCTAAGCATTTTGAGATTTTCCTGTGTTTTTTCTGTTATTGAGCCCAAGTTTGATTCCATTATGGTCAGAGAACATAACTCTGTATGGTTTCAGTTCTTTTAAATTTGTGGAAGCTCATTTTATGGCCCAGGACACAGCCATCCTGGTGAATCCTCCACTGGTGTTTGAGAAATGTGTGTACTCTGTTGGGTGGCTTCTTTTTTTTTTTTGTATCAGTTAGATCCTGCTGGTTGGTTGTGTTGTTAATTCTGTATTCTGACTGAGTTTTTGGTTAGTAGTTCAGTTATTTGCCATAAGTGGGCTATTAAGGTCTTTAGCTATAATGTGTGTCTCTTTCTCCTTTCCGCTCTTGCTTTGTTTTTTTTTTAAATATATATTTTGAGGCTCCCCTGTTTGCTGCATATATATTCAGAATGGTTATGTCTCCCTGGTGGTTGAGCCTTTTATCATCATGCAATTCCCTGACCACATTTTTTTCCCTGTATAATCTATTATCTTTCCATTTTTCTTCACTAAATCCATTTCATTTGAGATCAATATCATCAATATATCAGGTGATATATGTCTATACATCTGGATGTAAAAATTACTTCTGGTTGCAACAGACACAAACTCAATGAAAACTAAGTCAAGCAACAAAAAGTCAGAGTGGATAGATTTCCATGACTGGGAATTTCCAGAATGGCCATTCTCATTTTGGAAACTGCTGAATTCAAGAGGGAAAAATCATTCTCACTCTTGTTCTTTCTCCCCAACCCACCTCTGTTTTCTGTGTTAGCTTTATTCTCATTTATGGTTTCTGGACACAGTTTCCAAGATCACCATCTATAGTTCTTCCCATGCCATTAGCCATTTCAGATCATCTAGATGGTCAGTTTTGCCCAGCGGCTTCTGGGAAATATCCTAGGATGGCTTTGATTGGTCTGGGGCCTGTGCTTTGTCCTCATGTCTAAACCATTAGACATTAGATCATTGTAGCCAGCAGAATGGGCTATTCTGATTGAGTAGTTTGGATCATGGTCCCAACTCTATATAATTGGACCAACTAAAAAAGAATAGGAAATGATGGGGTGGGGATGAGTTTCTAAAAGGAAGATATGGGAGATAAAAGCAACCAAAATATTATCTAACATTCAGAAGTCAAAAAGATACTATCATTCAAAATACAACCTCCTATTATATAATTCATGTGGAAATTATTTGAGTATCCATTGAGGCAGTAACAATGAAAAGCCAAGATGTTTCAAAGGCCTAGATAGGCCACTTTCCTGAAAATGTTTATGAAAAAAAGTATGAACCCTCTTTTATACCAGCATCTGTAACAACCATATTTCTTCTCCTGCCTGTTTTTAATGAGAACTTAGTGGAAGCAAAAATATTGCCCCATTTGTTCAAAGATAAGTTTAAAGATAAGGAGTCTTATATGCAACTGATAAATTATTGAACATGATACCTGAAACTAAGTGTGTACTATATGTTGGCTAATTGAATTTAAATAAAATAAATAAAGAAATATAGAAATAAAGATAAGGAGTCTTAGAGCCTGGATAGCTTAGTTGGTTGAGCATCTGACTCTTGATTTCAGCTCAGATCATGATCTCGGGGTTGTGAGATGGAGCCCAGTGTCTGTCTCTCTCTCTCAAAAAGGAAAGGTGGGAACAAAGAAAAGGAAAGGAAAGGAAAGGAAAGGAGAAAGAGAAAGAAAATGGAGTCAGAGGAAGATAGGATTTGAACGATGGGCAGATTAAAATACTGAGAACACTGAGGGCATTCCACCTGCCAGTAAGGAGATAGGCACAGAGTTAAGTGGGCACCCAGCATATGGTAAGGCTAAGTGAAATAGGCATGTATTAAGTAGAGGAAAAATGAGAAACGGTTAGGAAAAATACATTAAGAGATCAAAGTTTCAGCTAACGTGTAAAAGGAGCAAAAGAGGAGCACATGAGTACAAATGCAAACAAACTGTGGCAGATAGACCACTTTGTATCAGTTCCCTCCATCCTGTCCTTCTTCTTCTTTACCCACCATGTTCAGGCCCACCTTGCCCACCCTCTCTGCAGGGTCAGTGAGCCTCCTGAGCAGCCCACAAGCCACTGCATCATGATGGCCTGTTTATGGGCTCTTCATACCTTGTTACTGCTGACCTTCTGAAGGTCAGCAACTAAACCTTCTTTATCTCTGTGAATGTGGCAATCAGTACATTATCACAGGTGAGTTTCTGTTTCAGTTGTAATCACCGAGCTGGTCACTTCTCCTGGTCAGTTATTCCTTTTGGTTAACAAAGGCCCCGTTTTCAGGGAGAACTGAGCCTTCCCTTTGAAGGGTAGTTTCTTTTAATTGACTGAAATACAAAAAATATGATCATTGTGTAGACCTCTCCATCCAGCAGGAAGGATGTGAGCATTAGGGACCTCCACAATCCTCCTTTCTTTTGCTTTGCCCTTGGGAAGAAGTTCTGATATGTGGTCCTGTGTCCATGGGGCCAATAGCAGGTGAGACCTGCTGACCTTGTTCAAGTGCCACCTTTCCTGGATCCCTGTTGACATACTCATGGGTATACAGCACCTCTGCCTGCTCCCCTCCAAGCTCTGATGACTGTTTTGGGGGGTTCCCTGGCCTGTTGGTTGTCCCTGTCTTCTTACTCATCTCTCATGAGTGATGCTGGTCTAGGGATTCCGGATCATAAAGTGCCCCAGTCCCAGACTCTAGGATTTGTCGGCAGGGAGCTGGAAATCTTCTAGTTTCTCATTGCACCAAGAAAGTGATATTCTTCAGGAGCACTGGTTCTGGCAACCCTGGGTGCTGATAACAAGCTTCACTGTCATCCAAGGGCTGAGGTCCCTCCTGTTTCTTTCTTAGCTTTGGGTATTGGCACCAACGGCCCTAACACATATAATTTCTTCTGTTGCTCCTGTTCTCTTTCTTAAAGAAAAAATACATAGATACATGTATGTATATATTTATATATATGCATTTATTTTACACATGAGGCTTTACCTTTCCCAAACTGTTTTGCCAATGTGAGGCCAGGAGATTAAATTGTCTCGGGATAACTCAGACCCACCAGCTGTTGCCGCTGGCTTCCTGTGATTGTCAGTGACTTCATTGAAAATGTATGTGTGATCTTTCAACATGTCCACAAGTGGAAGGAAAACAAAAAAAACCTGCTGCTGGAAAAAAGTTTCCTGATGTGTCACTGAGTGCATCCACATGATGAAACGGGATCTCAGGACAGTCCTTTCAAATGACTCCCGGCCCTTCCACTTCTCCTTCATCTGATTTTAGCAGCCAGATCCCAAAGCTTTGCCACACAGAGAGCAGAGTCTTTAAAATGTGCAAGCATAGGGTTCAGGAGGAAGGCAGGAAGTGAGAGCAAGGCCGGGGCACCCACTCAAGGCCCATGCCAGAGCTTTCCTCTGGGCAATTCTTGGATTCCTAGCAGCTCCATTTCCAGGCGTGATTTCAACCATGTTCCTGCATTCTTTCAGCAAGGACACTGATATATGGCCCGTGGATGGAGTGGCTTCTCTCAGGGAGCTCACAGTCTGGGGGGTACCGGGATATTTATTGCCCAGGTAACTGTGACTTTGAAATGTTGAAGTGTCAGATGCTGCGGAGAATAAAGCAGGTGGAGGAGAGCCAGAAATGCCTCCTTGAGAAGAAGCTGATTCAGCAGTAAAATTTGGTACGATCTTTTATTTCACTTTACATGACTGAGTTTTTGCAAGCCAGTGCCTGTGTTATGTGTCATGAATACAAATGCAGATAAAACACAACCCCTACCCTCTCTGCCTCTCCACAGTGGAGAGTCACGTAAATCTGCAATGAAATATGTGGTCACAGTCTGTGGAAGAGATAAACTGAATTCACACAAGAGGGGCTGACTTCTCCAATCTCCACAGTCCTGTCAGAGTTACATGAACTGCTCTTCTTACGTGTGTTCTAGCTCCTGGTTTATTCTGACCACAGGACTGGGACCACAATGCCAGCAGCCAATAGTTTACTGAGGTCTTGCATGTGTCAGGAAGTGGTCCATTTGCTTCCTATGTATTATTTCATTTAAGCATGGCAACCCCTCTGTGATGTAGCTACTGTTGTTAGCCACGTTGTACAGGTGATGAAACTGCGACTTTCAAACATTAAACAATCTGTCCAGGTTATACTACAGGTAAAGAAAGGTGGATCCAGGATTCCAATCCAGACTCTAATTCTTCTGTTCAGTTGTCTTCCTGGAGTTAGTCAGGAAAAGGAGGGAGAAGTGTGTTCCCCAGACTGGGGTCATCTCAGCAGTAAAGGTACAGAGACATGAGAGGGCATAACCATCCCAGGAGTTACAAGAGTTTGGTGTTTCTGAAACCCATAGGATACCTGAGGAATGAGGGATGGAATGAGGCTGAGGAGAGGGAGAGCGTGCATGACAGATTTTGATAAACCCCTTTTCTGAGGTTTTATGCATAGTCATGGTTGATATTCTGAAAGCAATTTTTATCAGGTAAAAAGGAAATGAAGAAAAGAAATACCATGCATTAAAAAAAATCAAGAAAATAGGGAAAAACAAAACTGAATGGATCACATAAAGAGAATAATATACTTTAAATGGAATGTAGTGTAGTGTGGGGGATAAATCCATACAGAAGCAGGAGCTCTCTAAGGGTACGGATATTAATAATAGGACTGATGATAATAGCAATCAAGTACTGTACTATCTATTTTATTCGGCAATGCCTAGAATAGTGCCTGGCTTATTGACAGACTGACGACTGACTGAATGAATGAATGAATGAAGCTAATAAGATGTTTGGACCCAAATCACAGAGGTGTCTGAGCACTATAGTAATAAAGGTTTAAAATTTCTCTTTTCTCTGTGGAAGGATCTTGATCAGTGGTTTTTGAACGGGACAATGATATATGTGAGTCTAAAAAGAATATCTTGGGTTACAATGGGCACTCTGGATTATGACCATCTTTGGGAAGCCTACAAAAATGGACAATTTAAGGGCCCTTTACAGAAGTAGAGCAAAGCATGAAGGCCATTCATTCCTTTTGAGATATGTTTGCGTGGCCCACTGATATGGAGATGTCCAGTAACCATTGGAAAGGTGAAGTCTGGAACTTGGTGGAAAAGTCAGCATAGAGAAAGAGTTGTGAGTTCAGCATTCATACAGCAATGAATCACATTGAGGAGGAGGAACGTGAAGAAGAGAGAACAGACTTTGGGGGAATTGCCTCCCTAGGTGGTGGAAAACTTGGATCCAAGGAGGGACAGTGAGAAGAAACAGTTAGTAATGTTGCAGAGAAACACTCAGAATAAAATGATGGAAGAGGCATTGATATTTCAAGCACAGGGGAGTGACCAGACTATGTGCTATAGAAAGGAAAAAGAAGTGATACGAAGATCCCTAGAACTTGGCACAGAGATAGCAAGTAGTGACCTTGGAAAAAGCCATTTGTCTGAGGGATACACCACATTCATATGAGTCATGCAGTGAAGGGGAGAGGACCCTGAGAAAGTATTAAACATGCTTAGGATGTTTGAAAAGGAGAGGGAAAAAGAGTGAGTGAGAACAAAAATAAAAGATAGTAATGCTTGCTTTGTTTTCTGAATGGAAACTCTCCAAACAATTGAAGAATAAGGAATCAGCCACAGGGGAGAAATGAAGAATGTGAAAATAGGTATCAGAGAAAACAGCTGAGAAAAGAGAGGAACACAGATGGAGCAACTGGACCATGAGAAGCAGTGTTTCTTCTGTTGACATTAGAAGAGTGTTGGTTAACTTTGAGAGAACCGTATGAGAGATCTTGGCATTCTTTCTGCAGTAATAAGATCATTTTGAATGAATGAATGAATGAATGAATGAGCCTCACTCAGACTTAACTTCGTGGGAGTTGTCTTGTAAACCACTAATCCAGCTTGCGGAAGAGATTGAGTAAATATTTTATTGGTTGAGTGAATTAGGACATGTATGAAGAAGAAAATTCATTCATACTGAGAAGGTAGAGTTGGGATCACAGTTCTGTGCATAGAAAGTGGGAACCTCATTGTGGAAAGTAGGAAGTAGGCATGACTAATAGGTGCCCCTCAGCATTCTGAGCCCAACCACGGCTCCATGTGAATTTATAGTACTACTGATTCGCTTCTATCCCATCATTCTCCTAACATGACTCAGCTGACCTGGAACTACAGGGTGGACATCAGAAAGGCAGACAACATGGAAGGTTAATTTGGGAAAGTAGAGGCTTGCAAGATTGATGTTGAGACAGCTCCCCCATGATATCCAGTCATCACGGACTCAAGAATGATACATCTGGCAAGTGGGGTGTTGAAGTAAGTTCAATAAGAAATTTTAGTGGGAATTAACAAGTGGACTGCAGAAGAATAAAAGTTTGCTTGCATTTTTTAAAGTAACATTTATCTTCTGCCCATTTTTTGATATGATTATCTGTTTTGTGTGTGTTGAGATTGAGAAGTTCTTTATAGATCCTGGATATCAACCTTTTGTCTGTACTGTCATTTGCAAATATCTTCTCCCATTCCGTGGGTTGCCTCTTTGTTTTGTTGACTGTTTCCTTTGCTGTGAAGAAGCTTTTGATCTTGATGAAGTCCCAAAAGTATTTATCAAGGGCTTTCATTCCAGGATTTCTTGTACTTACTACTCCCATAAAGAGATAAATATCAGTATCACTCTCAGTATTGCAGAGGGAGAAGGAATTGGATTGTACAGAGTTAAGTAATTTGCTCAATGTCACACACCTAGCACCCCAGGCCATCCAGTCCTGAGTCTGATTTCTTATTCCCAACAGTCCAGCATCTTAGGTTGTATAGAAAACATGGATTTCAGAATCTGAGATATTAGAATCGGATTAATTGTTGGTGGTGATATTTAAGAAAGCAGCCTTGTGGGGCACCTGGGTGGCTCAGTGGGTTAAAGCCTCTGCCTTCGGCTCAGGTCATGATCCCAGGGTCCTGGGATCGAGCCCCGCATTGGCTCTCTGCTCAGCAAGGAGCCTGCTTCCCCTTCCCTCTCTCTGCCTGCCTCTCTGCCTACTCATGATCTCTGTCTGTCAAATAAATAAATAAATAAAATCTTAAAAAAAAAAAAAAAGAAAGCAGCCTTGGTGTTAGGTGGTTGAAGGGCTGTTAAGGTAAAGGTTAAAGATTTTTTATGTCTAGATAGGTCAACATTGAAATTTCCCTGTTTGATTACCAGAAAAACCCAGGCATGTGGATTTCTCCTGGACACTCTCCTCTCTCCTTGTAATCACGTGTGCATAGATGGATTTAAGTCTCCAGAAGCTGAGTTAGCATCTGTGTTTGGAAAAGCTTCACAAGATGCCCTGAAGGTCTTTGGCTTCCCTTATTCATCCTCAGTGGGTTCCCCAGGTTGGTTGGGGCATAAATTGCACTTCAACAGCACGAAGAGTCCTTCATGCTCATGGTTGAACATATTTTTGGAAAAAAATAAGGACTAATGCAATCCTAACTGTTTTTTAAGTCAACTGCTTAGTTAGGAGTTTACCACTTATAGGCAATTAACATGGAGTTTAATGGACCTTGTTCTTCCTTGTCATTAGCTTGACCAAACTCTGATAGTTTTGTCTTCTTATTGAATGTAGCACGTCCTGGACAGACACCTGTTAGCAAAAGATACCCAGGTTTTATAGATAGTTGTTAAGACTCTTAATGCCAAGGAATTGAGAACATTCTCTACATAATATACCTAAGTCAAATAGGTTTTAAAAATTGAGAGGGTTCCTACCTGAGTGATCATATGTCCTCATTTTACAAGTGAAGAAACTGGCTCAGCAAGGCAGAACTTTTCTTTCCCAAGAACCTTGGATAGTTAATACCATAGCTGGCTTATAAAACTTTTTTTTCTGGTAATTTGATGACCATGGTAGAGATTATTTTTGTTGAGCTCATAATCCATTCTCCCTTTCCATTTAGTAACAGGCCATAATGTTTACTGGGGCACATTGCTGCTCCACCAAATCTCCCACCTTTCCTTGCAACAGGGTGTGACTACAAAATGTAGTCATTTGACTACATCTTGGCCAATGTTATATAACCATTAGTGTCACTGGGATCTTCCAGGAGGTTTCTTTAAAAAAGAAGAGGCTTGCCTTTTTTCTACACTCACCCATTTTCTTCTGGAATATGCATGTAATGGTTGGCTTCAGAAGGAATTTTGGACCTGAGGATGTAATGGGGTTAGAAACCATTTCTAGAGGAGCAATTTATCAGGATGATGGTTTTTGACATCATGGAGGCAATCTACCATTTCTGGAATACCCACCTCAAGAGTTATGAAATGTGAAAAAAGAAACCTTTCTTTTACTTAAGCAATAATTTTCTAGATCTCTTTTACTCACAGCAAAATTTAATCCTAATGAACTCTTACATATATGACTTTCTACCTTGGAGATATTATTCCAATATCTGTTTGACCTCCTGTATTTGAGTTAATACCAAGATACTTTGCGTTCCTACCTACTTTTCTATGGGAATTAGTAACCTTGGGCTCCTGGCAGCTTTGGCGATTTGACACATTCCCTCTTCCTAAATCACCATTGTAATGTTTGGGTCTCCCATAATCTTGAGGAAATAAAGAAAGGTAGGATGCTTTGTGGCCGGGTAAATATTGAAGACCATTCTTCTGTAGTTTAGGGCCTCCCATTCCGCTCCAAAGATACAAAAATTAGAATTCCCCTGGGTCTACAGCTTTCTATGACTGCTTCTAAATTTGGTGGTCCCTCTGTAAACCCCAAGACTGATTGTTGACCAGAATCAATCCGATCTTGACCAAAGGAAGTATCTTCCAGGTATGACATATCCACACATATGGAGCATGTACACACACAGCTCCAGACTGAACCACTTGCAAGAATGAGTGTGAGAAGCAATTTTGCAGCATTCTAGATTCTTTATCTGGAAATATCCCAATAACCATAAACTATGTGGGAGAAGGGGCTGTGGCAGTACAGTTCCCTCAGCGCTTGGCGCAGAGTAGGGCCTTTGATGAGTGAGTTAAAAGAAAGAAAAAAGGAGAGAGAAAAAAGAAGATAAAGAGATAATTGTATTCACTAAATGGTGTGTGTGTGTTTAGGTCAGTTTTAGGTAAAACTTCTTTTTAATAACTAGACTCCTTTGTTTTTTATCCAAGGTTCTCTCACTTATTAGTGAGTTTTGCTAATGAGGACATTCTCTTGAATTCAGGGTGCCAATGCCTTGCACTCAATTAATCTCTCCACTCAGTAAACTCTGCTGCTGGTTTTAAAAGGCCCCAGGCCATTGACCAAACATATTCCTCAGAGTAATTAGCTTTAACCTCTCCAACCTTTGTTTTCTCTTTTGCAGCCCCCACAAGTTGGGGATTTCTGCAGCTTCCTTGAACTCTGCTGTAGGGAGTCTTTTCGGAGGAAATGGTTTTCATGAGGGGCCTTGGGGATTTGTCAGTTTCTATGAACACTTGGCAGGCCTCAAGGCAGCTGGCCTGTGACATGGAGATTGCTCTCAAAAGACTCACATTTCAAAGATCTTTGTTGAAGAAAGGCTGGAAGGCTCAATCTAGATCCTTGGGCTCCTGTGAAAATGGAGATGATAGGTTCATGGAACCCAGGGAGGCAGCAGGAAGTCCTCACCTGATAAACAGGGAGGAGTAAGGGTAATGGTAGGTTTATATCCCTCCAACTTAACTGCAACCTGTAGGCATAAAGCTACCTCTTTGAGCTTTGCTGCAGCTAGCCCAAGAGGTTACCTTTAAAAAAAACAGGTTATTGAGGTATAAGTCCCAATTCATGCAATTCACCCATACAAAAGTATATAATTCAGTGTATTTTAGTGTATCGGTACCAATTCCTTCAAAGAACCACTGGTCACCATCAGGGATCTCACTCAGGGAAGACTGAGCTCTTGTTCAGATGTCATTGCAACTGTTCAAAAGATGTTTGGATATTCCTGAGAACTGCCTCCAGAGCTTACAGCACATTCCTTTGAGTCTTCCCTATGGTGATGAATATCCTTTGAGGGTGGAGTTGACTTTTTGGAAACAAAGTGTTATTCAGAGCCAATTATGTTGAATGAAGGCTGGGATGAAGCCATGTAATAATGTTTGGGGTCAAAAACCAAAGGGTGGATTTAAAATTTTTATTTATTCTTTTGTGTGGCTTGGAAGCAAGTCCTAAATGGAGTGGGAAAAAAATCATTTGACTTTAATCTCTCAATTTTCTGTTAAAAGGAATAAAAAAACATTTTTCCCCTTATTGCTCATGGTCTCCTCACTAGAAAGAGAGGGGTTGACAGAATGCTGGGTCAGGAATCGAAGGGAGGAAAATCCAGGTCCCACCGCTTGCTTGCTGTTTGACCAGAAGTATGCCCTTTCACTCCACCATCTCTACACTTCTGCCCCTGTAATTGAGGATAATACCATCTACCTTGGATATTAGGTGAAATCATACGTGCAAGTCTCATTTGTAAACAGTAAGTTAAAAAATACTGTGCACATGAAAAAGGAGAGTATCTAGTCCTAAAATACTTAGTCCACCACTTCAAAAAACATATATAATATATGTTATATATAATATATAATAGATATATATCTATATCTATATATACATATACTGGAAGATAAACATATCTTCCAGAATTGAAACCATGAGTATTAGGGATTGGTTGGAAGATTTTGCTGGAAGCATCAGTTTCTAATAGGGCCTCATTTGGGAAAGAGTAAATCAATGAGTCCATTACTCTGGCTCAATAATCTTGATCAACTTGTGCTTAAGGAGCCCTTGAAGTTCACTAAAGATAAATTTTCTGTGTTTCTTTCTTCCTACTTTTCACCTAGCTAACTCCCAACCATCTTCCATATTTCAAATATCACTTCTTCATGTATTCTTTCCTTCATAGGTAATATATTCCTGATACATAGTGCCAGCAAATATATGCTTCTTTCCTATGAAAATCTTTTTTCTGTTTATGATTGTGTATCATTATTTGCCAGAATCTCTGTTTAGGTCAACTTTGTATTTCCAGAATCTAGCACTGGCATGAATAAGTATATAGAAAATGTTGATTATCTCTACAACCAGACTCTTCTTTCTCTAAAATCCTTAAGCTTGATGGGGTAGTTCACATATGAGTTCATGATGTATTTTTCTAAAAATTATTATGGGGTAGTAAATTTAGAGAAAAGAGAGATCTTAATTTAGTGGTCACATTCTACTGAAGGGGAAACTGAGGCTTAGAAAAGGAGGTACTTTATTGAATGTCAACCAGTAACAAGAATGTACACAACAAGAGTTTCTGTGTATGTTACCTAGAGCATGGCCACAAAGCAGACTGGTGTTCACAACCAGCATTTTGTTGCATTTCTTTGAACATGTGCCAGGCACGTTGGTATACAGAATCACATTGAATTGCCACAATAGCCCTGTGAATAATGACTGTACTGTTGGGGTAACTTGAGGCTTGAGTCCATTTGTTTCGCATCCTCTGCACCAGGGCTCCCACTCAGACCTCCTCAAATAAGTAAATGCACTATGTTTGCGCCAGCTATCTTCTAGCCACAGGTTCTGGCCAAGCACTTCAGGCCACCTTCCAATAAGATCAATGATTTAGTCTTATAAGAATTCTAGACCC
>PISX010027671.1:9607-22776 GCA_004024625.1 Mellivora capensis | reverse complement strand
AACTGTTCCAAAGAATAGAAATGGAAGGAAAACTTCCAAACTCATTTTATGAGGCCAGCATCACCTTGATCCCAAAACCAGACAAGGATCCCATCAAAAAAGAGAATTACAGACCAATATCCTTGATGAACACAGACGCGAAAATTCTCGCCAAAATACTAGCCAATAGAATTCAACAGTACATTAAAAGGATTATCCAACATGACCAAGTGGGATTTATTCCAGGGCTGCAAGGTTGGTTCAACATCCGCAAATCAATCAATGTGATACAACACATTAATAAAAGAAAGAACAAGAACCACATGATACTCTCAATAGATGCTGAAAAAGCATTTGACAAAGTACAGCATCCCTTCCTGAAAAGGGAGAGATGACAACTAACACCAAGGAAGTAGAAACAATCATCAGAAGTTATTATCAACAGTTATATGTGAATAAGTTAAGCAACCTACATGAAATGGATGCATTCCTGGAAAACTATAAACTCCCAAAATTGAACCAGGAAGAAATTGACAACCTGAAGAGCCCGATATCTAGTAACGAGATTGAAGCAGTGATCAAAAACCTCCCAAAAAACAAGAGGCCAGGACCTGTCCGATTCCCTGGGGAATTCTACTAAACTTTCAAAGAAGAAATAACACCTATTCTCCTGAAGCTGTTTCAAAAAATTGAAGCAGAAGGAAGACTTCCAGACTCTTTTTATGAAGCCAGCATTACTCTGATCCCCAAACCAGGCACAGACCACACCAAAAAGGAGAATTTCAGACAAATATCCCTGGTGAATATGAATGCTAAGATTCTCAACAAGATCCTAGTAAACAGGATCCAACAGCACATTAAAAAGATTATCCACCATGACCAGGTGGGATTCATCCCTGGGTTACAAGGATGGTTCACCATTCGCAAATCAATCAATGTGCTAGAACAAATAAGTAAGAGATAAGTGAAGAACTACATGGTACTCTCAATGGATGCAGAAAAAGCATTTGACAAAATCCAGCATCCGTTCCTGATCAAAACCCTTCCAAGTATAGGGATAGAGGGAACATTCCTGAACTTCATAAAATCTATCTATGAAAGACCCACAGCAAATATCCTCAATGGGAAAAAGTTCACAGCCTTCCCGTTGAGATCAGGAACACGACAAGGATGCCCACTCTCACCACTCTTGTTCAACAAAGTATTAGAAGTCCTAGCAACAGCAATCAGACAACAAAGAGAAATAAAAGGTATCCAAATTGGCAATGAAGAAGTCAAACTCTCTCTCTTCTCAGATGACATGATACTTTATATGGAAAACCCAAAAGCCTCCACCCCCAAACTACTAAAACTCATACAATTCAGTAACGTGGCAGGATACAATGTCAATGTAAAGAAATCAGTGGCTTTCCTATACACTAACAATGAAAACACAGAAAGGGAAATTAGAGAATCGATTCCATTTACTATAGCACCAAAAACTATAAGATACCTGGGAATAAACCTAACCAAAGAGGTAAAGGATCTCTACTTGAGGAGCTACAGAACACTCATGAAAGAAACTGAAGAAGACACAAAAAGATGGAAGAGAGTTCTATGCTCCTGGATTGGAAAAATAAGCATTGATAAATGTCTATACTTCATAGAGAAATCTATACTTTTAATGCCATTCTGATTAAATTCCACCAGTATTTTTCAAAGAGCTGGAGCAAATTATCCTAAAATTTGTATGTTATCAGAAGAGACCCCGAATTGCTAAGAAAATCTTGAGAAACAAAGTAAAACTGGCGGCATCACGTTACCTGATTTCAAGCTCTACTACAAAGCTGTGATCACCAAGACAGCATGGTACTGGCATCAAAACAGACACATAGACCAATGGAACAGAGTAGAGAGCCCAGATATGGACCCTCAACTCTATGGTCAAATAATCTTCGACAAAGCGGGAAAAAATATACAGTGGAAAAAAGAAAGTCTCTTCAATAAATGGTGCTGGGAATATTGGACAGCTATATGTAGAAGAATGAAACTCGACCATTCTCCTGCACCATACACAAAGATAAACTCGAAATGGATAAAAGGCCTCAACATGAGACAGGAATCCATAAGAATCCTAGAGGAGAACATAGGCAGTAACCTCTTCGATATCAGCCAGAGCAACTCCTTTCAAGATATGTCTCCAAAGCAAAGGAAACAAAAGTGAAAATGAACTTTTGGGACTTCATCAACATCAAAAGCTTCTGCACAGCAAAGGAAACAGTCAACAAAACAAAGAGGCAACCCACAGAATGGGAGAAGATATTTGCAAATGACAGTACAGACAAAAGATTGATATCCATGCAATGTGTGCCCTCCATAATACTCACCACCTGGCTCTCCCAATCTCCCACTGCCTGCCCCTTCAAAACCCTCAGGTTGTTTTTAAGAGTCCATAGTCTCTCAAGATTCATCTCTCCCCCCCAATTTCCCTCAACTCCCTTCTCCTCTCCATCTCCCCGTGTCCTCCATGTTATTTTTTTTTAAGATTTTATTTATTTATTTGACAGATAGAGATCACAAGTATGCAGAGAGGCAGGCAGAGACAGAGAGAAGGAACCAGGCTCCCCACCAAGCAGAGAGCCTGACACGGGGCTTGATCCCAGGACCCTGAGATCATGACCTGAGCCGAAGGCAGAGGCTTAACCCACTGAGCCACCCAGGTGCCCCTGTCCTCCATGTTATTTGTTATGCTCCGCAAATAAGTAAAACCATATGATAATTGACATGCATTGCATGGAGCACTGGGTGTGGTGTAAACTATGAATTCTGTTACACTGAAAAGAAATGAAAAAAAATTTTGATATCCAGGATCTATAAAGAACTTCTCAAACTCAACACACACAAAACAGATAATCATGTCAAAAAATGGGCAGAAGATATGAACAGACACTTCTCCAATGAAGACATACAAATGGCTATCAGACACATGAAAAAATGTTCATCATCTCTAGCCATCAGGGAGATTCAAATTAAAACCACATTGAGATACCACCTAACACCAGTTAGAATGGTGAAAATTAGCAAGACAGGAAACAACGTGTGTTGGAGAGGATATGGAGAAAGGGGAACCCTCTTACACTGTTGGTGGGACTGCAAGTTGGTGCAGCCCCTTTGGAGAACAGTGTGGAGATTCCTTAAGAAATTAAAGTACAGGTAACCTATGACCCTGCAATTGCACTACTGGGTATTTACCCCAAAGATACAGATGTGGTGAAAAGAAGGGCCATCTGTACCCCAATGTTTATAGCAGCATTGGCCATGATTGCCAAACTGTGGAAAGAACCAAGATGCCCTTTAATGGATGAATGGGTAAGGAAGATGTGGTCCATATACACTATGGAGTATTATGCCTCCATCAGAAAGGATGAATAGCCTACTTTTGTAGCCACATGGACAGGACTGGAAGAGATTATGCCGAGTGAAATAAGTCAAGCAAAGAGAGTCAATTATCATATGGTTTCACTTATTTGTGGAAAATAACAAATACCATGAAGGGCATGGGGAAATGGAGAGAAGAAGAGAGTTGCGGGTAATTGGAAGGGGAGGTGAACCATGAGAGACTATGGACTCTGAAAAACAACCTGAGGGTTTTGAAGGGGCCGGGGGTGGGAGGTTGGTGGAGCCAGGTGGTGGGTATTAAGGAGGTCATGTATTGTATGGAGCACTGGGTGTGTTTCAAAAACTATGAATACTGTTACACTGAAAAAAATTTTTTTTAAAAAGCATAAAAAATCCCCAGAGAAACCCTACCACAGAGATAAAAGACCTAAAAACTTATCACGCTGAAATATTTTTAAATGCTGGAATTATCAGAGACTCTTAATTTTAGGGAACAACCTTAGCATTGCAGGAGGTGAGGGGGTAACTTGGTGATGGACATTAGGGAGGGTATGTGTTGTAATGAGCACTGAGTATTATATAAGCCTGGTGCATCACTAACCTGTACCCATGAAACAGATAATACATTATATGTTAATTAAAAATAAATAAATTATGGGACGCCTGGGTGGCTCAGTTGGTTAAGCAGCTGCCTTCAGCTCAGGTCATGATCCCAGCATCCTGGGATCGAGTCCCATATCGGGCTCCTTGCTCAGCAGGGAGTCTGCTTCTCCCTCTGCCTCTTCCTGCCACTCTGTCTGCATGTGCTTACTCTGTCTGACAAATAAATAAAATCTTTATAAATAAATAAATAAATAAATAAATAAATAAATAAATAAATAAAATTAAATTATATTACATTAAATTAAAAATGTAACAGATATAAAACTGATTGGATGTAAAGATCACAAAGATGGAACAAGCAGAGGAACAATTAAGGTATATGAAGGTAAAATTATGTAAAATATTGAAGCTGAAATTAAGAGGGAATGTAAAATACTTTATCAGGAATGTAGATTTAGGGAACTCAGTGACTCTACAAAAACAACAACATTCATATCATAGGAATCCCAGAAGAAGAAAGGGGGCAGAAGGTTTATTTGAAGAAGTTGTCGCTAAAACGTCCCTAATCTGGAGGAAAAAAACAGACATCTATATCCAAGAGGAACAAAGAATTCCCACCAATATCAACAAAAGCTGGCCAATACCAAGACATATTATAGTAAAATTTACAAGATACACAGATAAGGAAAGAATCCTAAAAGCAGCGAGGGAAAGAAATTCCTAACCTAGAAGGGAAGACAAATAAAATTTGTCTCTCCATCTCTCCACAGAAACCTGGCAGGCCAGAAGGCAGTGGCATGATATATTCAACATGATGAATGGAAAAAATATGTAGCCAAAAACACTGTCCATCAAGGCTTTTATTCAGAATGAAAAGAGAAGTAGATGCTCATTCACAGACCTGTACCCCTGAGGCTAATAATACATTATATGGTTTTTTTTGTTTTTTTTTTTTTAAGATTTTATTTATTTATTTGTCAGAGAGAGAGAGAGAGCACGAGAGAGCGAGCACAGGCAGAGGCAGAGGGAGAAGCAGGCTCCCCGCTGAGCAAAGAGCCCGATATGGGACTCGATCCCAGGATGCTGGGATCATGACCTGAGCCGAAGGCAGCCGCTTAACCAGCTGAGCCACCCAGGCGTCCCTTTTTTTTTTTTTTAACTTTTTAAATTTATTTATTTGTCAGAGAGAGAGGGAGAGAGAGCGAGCAGGCACAGGCAGACAGAGTGGCAGGCAGAGGCAGAGGGAGAAGCAGGCTCCCTGCTGAGCAAGGAGCCCGATGTGGGACTCGATCCCAGGACGCTGGGATCATGACCTGAGCCAAAGGCAGCCGCTTAACCAACTGAGCCACCCAGGCATCCCACCAATACATTATATGTTTATGAAAAAATTAAAAATTAAAAAAATACTGTATGAGTCAAATCACACAATTGTCTGTAGTTCATCTCCAAATATATCAGGAAATGATCATTCTGTTTCTTGTTTTGTGGTTGTAATGGCTCTATATTCATAAGATTCCAGTATAAACATTTATAACATTATAAATTATGATTCTCTCATTCTAATATTTATACATGAGTAATAAAGAGCAAATTATTTTTCAAAAAAAAAAAAGGTTAGGTAGAAAAACTAAAGGAGTTTGTGACCACTAAACCAGCCCTGAAAGAAATATTAAAGGGGACTCTGAGTGGGAAAAAAAGACCAAAAGCAACAAAGCCTAGAAAGGAAACAGAGAAAATCTCCAGAAACAATTACTTTTCAGGTAATATAATGGGACTAAATTCATATCTACTAGTAATCACTCTGAATATAAATGGACTAAATACTCCATAAAATGACATGGAGTATCAGAATGGATTAAAAACAACAACATGACCCATCTATATGCTGCCTACAATAGACTCATTATAGACCTAAAGACAAGTGCAGATTGTAAGTAAGTGGGTAGAGAACCATCAATCATGCTAATGGAAATCAAAAGAAAGCCTGAGCAGCTATACTTATATCAGACAAACCAGATTTTAAGTCAAAGACTGTAACAAGAGATGAAGAATGGCATTACATCATAATTAAAGGGTCTATCAATAAGACCAACAATTGTAAATATTTATACCCCCCAACTTGGGAATATCCAAATATATAAATCAATTAATAACAAACATAAAAAAAACTCATTGACAATAACACAATAATATTAGGGGACTTTAATACCCACTTAGAGCAATGGACAGATCATCTAAGAAAACCAACAAGGAAACAATGCCTTTGAACGACACATTGAACCAGAAGGACTTAACAGATACATTCAGAGCATTTCATTATAAAGCAGCAGAATATATATATTTTTTGAGTGCCCACAGGACAGTCTCTTGAGTAGATCACATACTGGGTCACAAATCAGACCTCAACAAATACAAAAAGACCAAGATCATACCATGCATATTTTCCAACCACAATACAATGAACTTGAAATCAACCACAAGAAAAAAAAAATTGGAAAGGCCTCAAGTATAATGAGATTTGAAAAATCCTACTAAAGTATGAATGGATTAATGAGGAAATTAAAGGAAAACTACAAAAAAAACCATACATGCAGGTAAATAAAAATGAAAATGAAGCAGTCCAGCCTTTTGGGATGTAGAAAAGACAGTCATGAGAGGGAAGTATGTAGTAATACAGGTCTACCTCAAGAAGCAAGAAAAATCTCAAGTACACAGCCTAACCTTATACCTAAAGAAGTTAGGAAAGGAACAAGAAATGAAGCCTAAAGCCAGGAGAAGTAGGGACATAATAAAGATGAGAACTGAAATAAATGGTACTTAAACAAACAAAAAACCCAGTAGAACAAATCACTGAAACTTTGAGCTGGTTCTTTGAAAGAATTAATAAAATTGATAAATTGCTACTCAGACTTATCAAAATAAAAAGAGAAAGGACCCAAATAAATAAAATCACAAATGAAAGAAGAGTGATAATATCAAACACCACAGAAATACAAATTATGAAAAATTATATGCCAACAAATTGGGCACTCAGAAGAAATAAATTCCTAGAAACATATAAACGACAAAAACTGAAACAGGAAAAAAAAATAGAAAATTTGAACAGATTTGAACATAACCAGCAAAGAAATGGAACCCATAATGAAAAATTCCTCAACAAATAAATGTCCAGGGCCAGATAGCTTCCCAGGAGAATTCTACCAGATATTTCAAGAGTTAATACCTGTTCTTCTCAAACTGTTTCAAAAAATAGAAATAGGATGAAAAGTTACAAAATCATTTTATGAGTCCAGAATTATCTTGATTGCAAAACCAGACAAAGACCCTACTAAAAAGGACAATTACAGGCCAATAGCCCCAATGAGCATGGATGAAAAAATTCTCAATAAAATACTAGCAAATCAAATGCAACAGTACATTAAAAGAATTATTCACCATGGTCAAGGGGGATTTATTCCTGGGCTGCAGGGATGGTTCAATATTCACAAATCAATCAAAGTGGTATACCACAGTAATACAAGATAGAATAAGAAACATGTTATCCTCTCAACAGATGCAACAAAAACATTTGAAAAAATATAGCATATATTCTGTTTTTCTTTTTTAAAATATAATTTCATTTTTTCACTGTTCCAAGATTCATTGTTTCTGCAACATAACATATATTCTTGATTAAAAACCCTCAACACAGCAGGGATAGAGGGAACATATCTCAACATCATGAAGACCATATACAAAAGACCCACATCTAATATCATCTTCAATGGGGAAAAACCAAAAGATTTTCCTCTAAGGGCAGGAACAAGACATGGATATCCATTCTCACCATTGTTATTTAACATGGTACTGGAAGTCTTAGCCTCAGCAATCACAATAAAAAGAAATAAAAGGCATCCAAATCAGCAATGAAGAAGTCAAACGTTCACTATTCAGAGATGATATGATACTCTATGTAGAAAACCTGAAAGCATCCACCCAAAATTGGGAGAACGGGTAAAGGAATTCAGCAAAGTCACAGGATATAAAATCAACTTACAGAAATGTGTTGCATTTCTATACACCAAAAATGAAGCAACAGAAAGCTAAATCAAGCAATTGATCCCATTTACAATTGCACCAAAAACCATAAGTTACCTAGGAATAAACCTAAACAAAGAGGTAAAATATCTGTACTCAGAAAACTATAAAGTACTCATGAAATAAATTGAGGAAGACACAAATAAATGGAAAAACATTCCGTGTTCATGGATCAGAAGAACAAGTATTGTGAAAATGTCTACGCTATGTAAAGCAATCTACACATTTAATGCAATCCCTATCAAAATACCATCAATTTTTTTCAAAGAAATGAAACAAATAATCCTAAAATTTATATGGAAACAGAAAAGACCCTGAATAGCCAGAGGAATGTTGAAAAAGAAAACCAAAGTTAGTGGCATCACAATTCTAGACTTCAAGCTCTATTACAAAGCTGTAATCATCAAGACAGTATGGTACTGGCACAAAAACAGACACATAGATCAATGGAACACAATAGAGAGCCCAGAAATGGACCCTCAACTCTATGGTCAACTAGTCTTCCACCAAGCAAGGAAGAATGTAATGGAAAGAAGACAGCCTCTTCAACAAATGGTGTTGGGAAAATTGGACAGCCACATAAAGAAGAATGAAACTGGACTATTTCCTTACAGTGCACACAAAATAGACTCAAAATGGTGAAAAACCTCACTGTGAGACAAGAATCCATCAAAATCCTAGAGAACACCAGCAGCAACTTCTTTCTAGAAACATCACCAAAAGCAAGGGAAGGAAGGGCAAAGTGAACTACTGGGATATCATCAAGATAAAAAGCTTTTGCATAGCAAAGGAAACAGTCAACAAAACCAAAAGACAACCAACAGAATGACAGAAGATGTTTGCAAATGACATATCAGATAAAGGGCTAGTATCCAAAATCTATAAAGAACTTATCCAATGCAGCACCCAAAGAACAAATAATCCAATCAAGAAATGGGCAGAAGACATAAACAGACATTTCTGCAAAGACATCCAAATGGCCAATAGACACATGAAAATGTGTTCAACATCACTCAGCATCAGGGAAATATAATTCAAAACAACAGTGAGATACTTCCTCACACCAATCAGAATGGCAAAAATTAACAAGTCAGGAAATGACAGATGTTGGCTAGAATGTGGAGAAAGGGGGACCCTCCTACACTGTTGGTAGGAATGCAAGCTGGTGCAGTCACTTTGGAAAACAGTATGGAGTTTCATCAAAGAGTTGAAAATAGAGCTACCCTATGAATCAACCATCAGACTACTGGGTATTTACCCTAAAGATACAAATGTGGTGATCCAAAGGGGCACATGCACCAGAATGTTTATAGCAGCAATGTCCACAATAGCCAAACTGTGGAAAGATCTTATATGTGCATCAACAGATGAGTGGATAATGAAGATTATACACTCATACGCACACACACAATGTAATACCATGCAGCTATCAAAAATCTGAAATTTTGCCATTTGCAATCACATGGATAGAACTAGAGGGTATTATGTTAAGCAAAGTAAGTCAATCAGAGAAAGACAATTATCATATGGTCTCTCCGATATGAGGAATTTGAGAGGCAGAGTGGGGGGTTGTGGGGGGTAGGGAGGAAAAAAATAAAACAAGATGGGACCGAGGAGGGAGACAAACCATAATAAACTCTTAATCTTAGGAAACAACTGAGGTTTGCTGGGGGGGATAGGGTGGCTGGGTTATGGACATTGGGGAGGGTATGTGCTATGGTGAGTACTGTGAATTGTGTGAGACTGATGATTCACAGACTTGTACCCCTGAAGCAAATAATACATTATAGATTAATTTAAAAAATGTCTACACTACCCGAAGTTATCTACACATTCACTGTAATTCTCATCAAAATACCACTAGCATTTTTCACAGAGCTAGAACCATCCTAAAATTTGTATGGAACCATATGTAAAGACCCTGAGTAGCCAAAGTAATCCTGAAAAAGAAAAAAAAATAAAAAGAAACTGGAGGCATCATGATTGCAGACCTCAAGCTATATTATAAAGTTGTAGTCATCAAGACCTTATGGTACTGGCACAAAACACATAGATCAATGGAACAGAATAGTAAAACCTGGAAATAGTCCCACAAGTCTATGGTCAACTAACCTTTGATGAGGCAGGAAAGAATATTCAACAGAAAAAAGATAATGTCTTCAACAAATAGTGTTGGGAAAATTGGAGAGTGACATGCGGTGAAATTCAAGTATTTCATTTCTTTATTCCATACACAAAAATAAATTTAAAATGATGAAAGACCTAAATGAATACAGGAAACCATCAAAATCCTAGAGGAGAATGCAGGCAGAAACCTCTTTGACCTTGGTCAAAGCAACTTTTTACAAGACACATCTCTTCAGGCAAGGGAAACAAAAGCAAAAATGAACTACTGAGACTTCATCAAGATAAAAATCTTCAACACAGTGAAGGAAACAATTATCAAAACTAAAAGGCTGCTTACAAAATGGGAAAAGCTAGCAAATGACATATCTATTAAGGGGTTAGTAACCAACATCTATAAAGAACTTATCAAACCAAACGCCCAAAAAAGAAACAATCCAGTTAAGATATAAGCAGAAGACATGAATAAGCATTTTTTTTCCCAAAGAAGACATTCAGATGGCCAGCAGACACATGAAAATATGCTCAGTATCACTCATCATCAGGGGAAAGACAAATAAAAACCACTATGAGATACCACTTCATACCTGCCAGAATGGCTAAAATTGACAGCACAGGGAAAAACAGATCCTAGCAAGTATATGGAGAAAGGGAAATTCTCTTGTACTGTTGATAGGAATGGAAATTGGTGCAGCCACCCTGGAAAACAGTAGAGGTTCCTCAAAAAGTTAAAAATAGAGCTACTCTATGACCCAACAGTTGCACGACTAGGTATTTATTTATGTATTAAAGTTTTTATTTATTTATTTGACAGCACAAGTAGGGGGAGGAGGACAGGGAGAAGGAGGCTTCACACTGAGCAGGGAGCCCCACATGGGGCTCGATCCCAAGATCCCAGGATCATGACCTGAGCTGAAGGCAGACGCTGAACTGACTGAGCCACTCAGGAACCTTGCACTACTAGGTATTTATCCAAAGGATACAAAAATATTGATTCAAGGGGGTACCTATACCCTGATGTTTATAACAGCATTATCAACAATAACCAAATCATGGAGAGCCTAAATATCTATCAGCTGATGAATGTATAAGGAATATGTGATACACACACACACACACACACACAAACACACACACACACACACACACACACACTGAGGAATATTATTCAGCCATCAGAAAGAATGAAATATTGTCATTTGCAATGACATAGGTGGAGCTAGAGTATATTATGTTAAGCAAAATAAGCCAGAGTAAGACAAAAACCATATGAGGAATTTAAGAAATAAAACATATGAACATAGGGGAAAGGAAAAAAAAGAGACAGAAGCAAACCATAAGAGTCTATTAATAATAGAGAACAACCTGAGGGTTGATGGCAGGGAGGTGGGCAGTGTACGGGCTAAAAGGGTAATGAGTATTAAGGAGGGCTGTTGTTGTGTTGCACACTGGGGGTTATATATAATTGATGAATTCTTAAATTCTACTCTTGAAAGTAGTATTACATTATATGTTAACTACCTAGAATTTAAATAAAAAGTCAAGCAGAGAGAGTCAATTACCATATGATTTCACTTACTTGTGGAGCATAAGGAAGAACATGGAGGACATTAGGAGAAGGAAAGGAAAAGTGAATTGGGGAAATCGGAGGGAGAGTTGAAGTATGAGAGACTGTGGACTCTGAGAAACAAACTGGGGGTTTTGGAGGGGAGGGGATGGGGGTTAAATGAGCCTGGTGGTGAGTATTAAGGAGGGTATGTATTGCATGGAGCACCGGGTGTGGTGCATAAACAATGGATCTTGGAACACTGAAAAAATAAAATTAAACTTTAAAAATTGAAAAAGAAAAAAAATGAAATTAAAAGAAGAATAAATAGCAGAATAGGGGACGCAGTCCTTGCTTAAGCTGTCTGTTAATGCCTAGAAAGCTAGATTCTGGGGCACAGCTTGTATTTGGGGGGCTCTGTTCACCCACTTTCTGGTCCCCCTTCACAGAAAAATCTCTTAAATAAAGTCTCACTTCATTTTTCCCCTTTCAAGATCTTCAGGTTTGAAAGTGAGAGGATGACTCACTTGGTGCCACAGTGGATGCTGAGAACATAACTGCCAGCTGGGACATCACCATGGCACCCAACCATCACATATGCAGAGCACTGTCTTGTTTTTGTCAAAACTGTTTCCTATCTTTTCCTTTTTTTAAAAAAATGCGACTTTTCTTTTGGATTAGTTTGGCAAATCGTTTATTGATTCTTATTGATTCTTTAAAAAAAAACAGGTTCTAGTTTCATTGATGCGTTCTACTGTATCTCTAGTTTCTATCTCATTGGTCTCTGCTTAATCTTATTATTTCCCTTCTTATGTGTGGAATGGACTTAATTTGTTGTTGATTCTCCAGTTCTTTAATGTGTGGAGACAGCTGGTGCATTGTGGATTTTTCGATTTTTTTTTGAGGGAGGCATGGAAGGCTATGTATTTCCCCCTTAGGACCGCATTTGCTGTATCCCATAGGTTTTCGACTGAAGTGTCTTCATTCTCATTGGTTTCCATGAACTGTGTAAGTTCTTCTTTGATCTCCTGGTTGATCAAAGCATTTTTTTTTCAATTTGTTTATATTTATTTGTTTTCAGCGTAACAGTATTCATTGTTTTTGCGCCACACCAGTGCTCCAGGCAATACATTCCCTCCCTAATACCCACCATCAGTCTCCCCTAACCTCTCACCCCCTGTCCCTTCAAAACCCGTCAGGTTGTTTTTCAGAGTCCATAGTCTCTCATGGTTCATCTCCCCCTCCAAATTCCCTCAAATCCTGTCTCCTCTCCATCTCCCCATGTCCTCCGTGTTATTTGTTATGCTCCACAAATAAGTGAAACCATATGATAATTGACTCTCTCTGCTTGACTTATTTCACTCAGCATAATCTCTTCCAGTCCCATCCATGTTGCTACAAAAGTTGGGTATTCATCCTTTCTGATGGAGGCATAATACTCCATAGTGTATATGGACCACAT